>CAJUYI010003863.1:2628-20991 GCA_910591695.1 Galerucella pusilla | reverse complement strand
GAATTTTATTATTTTAGGCCTTCTTTTCTTACCTACTTATCATTATCATCATTACTTCTTTACTTCATCCCTATCAACTTGTTGAAACCATTTCTGCAACGCTAAACCTCAATGGTAATACACTGATATTGGTCAGCAGCAAGATTTTCGGAGTCCATAAATCATACATATGAGTCTTCACAAACCAATCAAAATTTTCAATAAGCCACGGTGTACACGAAATAGAATATGTCTACAGTCGTCTCAAAGAATTTCTACTGGAAGATAAAAATAGAAACAAACAATAAATTAATTTTAATTAAAGGTCAAATAAACAATAAAACAATTTTATCGGTAGGTAGTGGACACCGGGGTCAGCTGCATCACTTATTCATAAAATAATAGTGAAAAAATTGCCAATTTTACAAAAAAATATTAGAATACCTGAGATGAATTTAGTAGGAATAAATTAGAAAAAATTAACGGAGGTGAATAAAGCAGTAGTAGTACAGTTTAATATTTTAGATAGTAGTATTAACATGCAATTATTGTTGATCATACAGAATTTGGTGTATTAATAGGTTCTGGTGAACTTGATAAAAATGAGGCAATAATCGATTATGAAAAAGAAAGGGTTAGTTTTAAAGGAAAAGAAATACAATTTTATGAAGATAAGGAAGAAAAAGGAGTACGGAAGGAAGAGAAAATATAAAAACAAAGAATTATGAAGATAGGAAATATGGTTATGTGGATGTAGATTTTGAAGATAAGATGTATGGTTATGAATATGGATATAATGGTGGTAGGAAAATTTTAATATTAATAAATTATATTAATGGGATTGTGATGATAGTTATCGACATAAAGTATGAAGATTTAGTCAAGTAAGAAGCAAGAGTCACAGAAGAATACGTGCATAAAATAGAAATAAACAAAAACATTGAGATTTTTAAAAGCAAAATTTATCCCATTCCTTATAAACTTAGGCCTCAAGTCGATAAAGCTACTGACACATTCTAATTTGACATTATAGAATACAGTAATACATCTTTTAATAATTCTATAGTAATTTTTCAAAAAAAATCCGAAATATAACATTAGAATTTGTTTGGATGCACGCAATTTAAATCAATGAGCCACTCCTGAGTATGAATGTCCAAAATCAATTGGAGCCATCTTAGGTAGAATTACAAATGCAAAGGTTTTTAGTCAGCTAGATCTCTTACACTCATTTTGGCTTATTCCTCTTCATCAAGACAATAGAAAATATATTGGTTTTATTATATATGGTATTTGTTATGTATGTTAGCGTAATTAAGTCTTAGGAGTGTGAACAGCAGTGAGATTACGAAAGATCAACTCGAATCGAGTACGCCATTTTAAAACGATAATTGCAATTACGATACTATTACACGTATCGAGTGGACTGTTCGCATCGCACTGTTCGCACTGCAGGACTTATGTGCTAATAACACGGGTGACAAATGACGTTGACAGGGCCTTGGCGTTCCTGCCGAGTGGAGTCATCGAGAGTCAGGTTTTATGTTAGCAGTGTAATACTTCGACCAATATAAATAGCTTGTTTAAGTAGTAAAGCACCGTGGAGTATTATTTAAAACATGGTGTCGGATGTGGCCGCTTGATTTGCCACCCATAAATTAGTGTTTTGTTGCCGTGCATAGCGTAGAATCTAGAAGTTAAATATCTAGCTGCACAAAACAATTGAAATAAAAAAGTAATATGGGAACTTTCAAGCCGGTTGAATGCTATGAAGATCGTATGATAAGAGATCGTTCGATTATTGGCATAAATGACCAACAGATACAAGCAAGACTGATTAGAGAGCAAGATGTTGATGTTACAAAAATAATTGAGATTGAGATTTTTGGTGATATTTCAGGTGTTGGAATTCATTTGGATGATATGATTATAAGTGGAGTTGATGAGATAAGCAATTATAAAGCTCTTCTAGAAGTGTTTATACGGGCTGAAATTAACAATGTTAAATTTAATTTCAAAAAGTTACAATACAAATTGGACAAGATACTTTTTATGGGTCATGAGGTATCAGAAAATGGAGTTAAATCTGATCATAAAAATATTGAAGCTATTGCAGATATTGGAATACCCAAAAATCGCTCAGAGGTGCTAAGAATTTTAAGTTTAGGGAAGTTTTTCGGAAAATTCATACCTAATCTATCTGAGCTAACCACACATTTGAGGCACCTAACAAAAAAGGATACTGTATTTTCTTGGACTGAGGCTCATGATCAAGAACTTGAGATCCTAAAGTCTGTTATTTCAGCAGGGCCAGTTTTAAAATTCTTCAATCCAAAATTGTCCATTGTCATTCAGACACATGCTTCAAGCGAAGGCTCAGGTTGTGTCTTGTTGCAAAAGGGGCACCCCATAATGTTTGCTCCAAGGTGCTTGACCAAATCAAAACGTAAATGGGTCTTTGCATGTGAAAAATTCCATTTTTCTATGTAGGGCTTCAATGTTCTTGTACAGACAGACCATAAGCCTTTGATTCCAATTTTTTCCAAAACTTTAGATAAAGTAACTGCTAGGTTGCAGAGGATGTTACTTAAACTCTTAAAGTATAGGTTAAATTTAAACTTACTTATCTGGGAAGCAAATGCATGTTGCTCATGCATTATCACGCGCATTTATTAAAGATGATGTACAATATAATCCCGAAATGGAATATGTTGTGCATGCGTTATCAAATGACATACCAATGTCAGAAGGAAAGGAAGATGTCCTTAGAAAAGCCATAATTAACGACCCAATCTTATCAAAAGTTAAAAATTTTTGTCTCTTATCTTGGCCAGTGGAAGAAAATAATTTAGATGACAATTTAAAATTCTATTCCAGATTACGTGAAAATATTTATTTCTCAAATGATTTATTGTTTTCAAATGATAAAATTATTGTTCCTCGGGAGCTGAGGAAGGATATGATAAAGCTTTTGCGTGAGACACATTTTGGAATCCAGAAGACAAAACTTAAGGCAAGGCAGTTATTTTATTGGCCCCATTTAGTTCGAGACGTTGAAAATCTTGTTTCCAATTGTGAAAAGTGTCAGATCTATCAAAACTCAAGTCAAAAAAAGACTTTAGTCAATCGCCCGAATCCAACTCGTCCTTGGCAATTTTTATTCTCAGATTATTTAGAGTTTGGAAAAAATATATATTTGCTAATTGTAGATGCATATTCAAACTAGATAGAGGTAACTCAGACCACAAACAAAACTTCCGATGATCTGATACGTTTTTGTAGAGAAAAGTTTTCCCAGTTTGGAGTCCCAGATAAATTCTTTTCCGACTATAATTCTTACAATTTAAAGAATTTCAAAAGTTTTGACCTCGAATGGAACTTAGAACTAGTATTTAGTAGCCCCCATCATCACCAATCAAATGGTCATGCTGAGAGGTATGTAGGTATAGTGAAAAAAAATGCTGTCTAAGGCAGAATCTATTAACGACTTCCCATTATTTCTCTTGGAGTATCACAACACCCCTTTAACGAACATGGAGTATTCTCCCTCACAATTATTTTTAAATCGGATGCTTAAAACTAAAATTCCGGTTTCAAGTGAAAACCTTAAACCTGTCTTAGTTAACCAATCTGTTGTTCGGAACGAATTGTTAAAAAAACAGGAAACACAAAAAAATGTTTATGATGATAGTGCAAAAGATTTAGATAAGCTGGGCAAAGATAGTATTTTAATTCAAAAAGGCTATTAGTCAGTCAATGAAAATAATACATAATAATACAAGTTCACTCACACAGTCTACAAGCGTGTCTGATTCTTTTGTCGAGTTTTCGCACATTTTCAATGAAATTACCTCTTTTACAAAAGCTAGACGACCACCGGGTTATTTAACAGATTATATTTTCTCTTTTCCTTCAGAGTCAAACTCTGATAATAGCAGTGATGAATAGCTTTAGTTTCAGATCATTGAAAGTTTAGTTTCTTTTTATGTCATGGTTTTGTACCTTTTGTTTAACATTGTTTTGTACGACTCTTCTTTTTTAAAAAAAAGAAAGAGCGTGATATGTTTGTTAGGGTAATTTAGTCTTAGGAGTGTGAACAGAACTTAAGTGCCAATAACACGGGTGACAAATGACGTTGACAGAGCCTTGGCCTTCCCGCCGAGTTGAGTCATCGAGATTCATCAGGTTTTACGTTAGCATTAAGTGGGCATATGCTTATTGGGTCCCAAGTAGCAGGTAGTTCAAAAATAGCGTGCTTATTGGGTCCCGAACTTTAGTCCTACCTGAATAATAATGTATGGATTCGGTCCCAGCCACCTGTTGTTAAACCAAATGAAAAACAGGTAGTAAAACTAATTTAAAAATTTGATATATTTATTACATTGAAATATTATTGTAAAGGTATACATTTTAGGATTTAAAAAAAAGGTAAAAATAAAATAGAAACACATATACATAAGATATATTATATATATACATATACAATTAATTATTAATAGAACAATAAAATGAGATACATTTAATGAAAAAAAATCGACTTATTTTTCCTTTTTCATATTCGTCAATTTTTTTTGCTATGAAATTTTCGCGATTTTTTATTTTATTATTTCGCGTTTTATACATAATATGTGTACTTTGCATTTTAACATAGGTCTCCATTTGAAATTCTTTTAGTTTTTCAATAAAAACAAATATATTCGGGTGGGCTTTATAAAAAGAATTATTAAAATGGCTATGAAAGGATTCACAGGCATTCGTAGTGCGAGTAAGATCCGCTGAATTTTTTGCCCAAAGGGATGGAGGAAATAAAGATTCTTCAGATATATAATTTTCAATTAAATAATCGCAATATTTTTTTATGTTTTCCTGGTCTGGTGCTATTGAAAGCAAATCAAAAATAAAACAATCACTCACTTCCCTAGGAGGTAAATACGTTAAAGCAAAGGTCATCCTTAGCCATCTACCAACTTCAGAAGATTCCTCGCTGTACATTGATATTAAACCACATTTTTGTATTTTTTTATACCATGACTGTGCAAGGTGAAATCGACAGCCAATAACATGGGCTTTTGGCCAAACTTTTTGAATAGCAGTATGAATACCTATTTCAAAATCTATAACTGCCTCAGTGATATGTAAGCTAGTAGAGTGTTTTAAAGCGATATCTTCGAGAATATTAAATAATTTTTGATAAGTTGAACTACATTTATTAGGCAACAATGAAAACACTAAGGGAATGTAGTGTCCATTAAAATATCCATGTATAGTAAAGAATTGGCAAAAAAATTGTGGACAATAATTAAATGTGCCGTCTAAATAAATTCGATTAACTTTTCCCAAAAATTCAATATTTGACTTGCATGAAAATACAACGATCTGGTCTATTTTATTACTAAATAAGATAAATGGTTCACCAGTATTTGTTCCAATGTTTTTGTTTTTTAAAATATCGAAAGTTTCATCGATGTTTTTTGGCAATGCCGGCTGCATTTTCCTACGGGAGCAGTACATATACCTTCTAATATTTGCTACGTCATTTGTTGTAATGGTTGATGGCAGATTCTCTTGAAGTACACGACGAATAATTTTTGCAGGCTTTTCGGACAAGTCTTCAACTGCCTTGCGTTTGCAAGAAGAGCTTACAATTTGGCGATTCAATTTTTCTATATTTGCGCTATGACAATGCTCTTCAATATGTTTTGTCAAAGTTATATCTTTCGATTCACCCAAACTAAGTATATATGATTTACACTTTTTATTTGTACATATCCAACGCCTTTCTCCACTTTTTAAGCACTTTTGAAAACTATATTTAAAGTTATTTATCACTAACATTTGTTTTCCTTTTTCACTTAAAATAATATTTATATTCATTTTTAAAATGTTTAAAACAACAGACAAATTGATCTGAAATATGAAATGCACTCGATGAAATATAAACAATGAATGAAATAGTATTTAATTTAAACATTCAGATACAATAAAAAGAGGGAGGATTGGATTTCCGAAAAGAGGTACATTTCCCCGAAGAATATCTTCAGGTAGTTAAGTACCATTGGGACCCAATACGCCTATAGATAAAGGGATTAAAATTTACACATTTTAATCTATGACCTGCCGGGACCGAATCCATCCACACCGCATTAAGTAGTAAAACACCCCGGGCCCAGATTCTCGAAACGAATTATCTATGTTCTCATGAGAAAAGTGGGCGGAGTTCTCTCAAAAGTGTATAAATTATATTCTTGAATAGATGTGACGGTTCACATCACCGATTTTCGAGAGAAGTGGTTTCTACTACTAATATTTAAGGGAACGGAGCGTTCCCGGGTGTTCGTGTAAATTATTTTGTCTTGCTAAAATCAATACAATATAAATTTTAATTTGAAATTGACTGTTGCAAACCAATCAACATAAGAAAAACAATAAGAAGATGAAAACGTACCTTATATATATGAAAATGGTCCATGTATATTTTGTCTGTAACAAAATATATCAAGCATCCATAAGGATTGTTCCTGTTCCTGAAAAATTGACCAATAAAGATTTTCAAATACCCAAATAGACAGACCCAATATTTTTTGTAGAATGTTTGGCAGTTTGGCAGTGTTTTATGACAGTTCAAATTTATTGCGTTAGTTTTTAAAAGAAATGTCGAGCACCAACCAAAAATACTTAAGGACCAAGGTAAATGTTGAGTATACAAAAGGACGTACCTCTACAGGTCACGTCACCTGTCATAGATATATGAATGACAGGAGCCTTTGATTAGACTTATAAAAGTGCTTGTGAACAATAAAGTTGAAGTTAAAAGTGTTGAAATCTTTTACAGTCTGTCCTTTCAACTAATCCTTTATAAATTTATTAAACAGTAAATACATATTTGTTTACAATGATTTTGTACTAATTTTATATAACACTAAAATATCTATATACGCTTCATGCTATTAGTTCAACAATGTGGTGGGGTTAGTGCTCTTTTTTCATATTTCTTTCCACATCAAATTTCTATGTAGAAAAAATAGTTTATCTACAACTGTCATATAATAATAGACTTTATTTGGGGAATCTCTCAAAAGGAGGCTTTTGAAAATTCAAAATCAATATTATTAAAGTGCCCTACTTTAGCATACTTCGATCCTAAAAAGCAAATTTGTATCCAAGCAGATAGTTCATCCTATGATCTAGGGGCTTGTCTACTTCAGACTTCAGAGGACGGAAACACTGAAGTAGTTGCATATGCTTCTCGTTTACTTTCAAATACAGAAAAGAGGTATGCTCAAATTGAGCGTGAGGCCTTGGCTTCAACCTGGTCAGCTGAAAAATTTTCTGAATACATTTCTGGAATCCCCGTTTGAATGCAAACCGATCATAAGCCTCTAATTCAGGTTTTACAGACAAAACCAATTGATGAATTAACCCCAAGATTACAGCGTTTTAGAATCCGTTTAATGAGATATGCTTATGAAATCTATTATTTTCCAGGAAAGAAGCTTGTAGTGGCCGATGCTCAATCGCGGAATTTTTTATTTAATACTGAGTTACCAATTCAAGATGAAATGCAGTGTGAAACGGAGGCCCATGTTAGATTTATAATCCAGTCAGTTCAGATAAAATCTTATTTTCTAGACGAAATTAAAGCTGAACAGAAAAAATATCCTGTTACAGTTCAAGTTAAAAAATACACTGAGTCTGGTTGGCCAAATAAAAATAATTTGGGCAATGATTTATTGCCTTATTATCAATATAGATTTGATGTTTCATGTTCTGAGGGGTTTTTATTGCGAAATTCTCGTATTTTCATTCCGGCTTCACTTCAATTAAAATGTTTGAAATTTATTCACGATGGGCACCTAGAACTTGTAAAGTGTAGACAAAGGGCAAAAATGTCTGTGTGGTGGTTAGGCCTTGCTACTCAAATAGAAAATTTGGTTAGAAATTGTCCCCAATGTGTGGAAAATAGAATTAATTTTAAAGAACCTATGATCGGCGAAAGTTTTCCTGACCGTGCTTGGCAGAAAATTGCGTTAGATCTGTTTAAGAGCAATAATATTTGGTATCTCATTGTTACAGACTGCTCGAGATTTTTTGAAATATTTAAGCTTATAAAAATGACCGAATTAGTTATCATAAATAAATTAAAATAGTTATTTTCTAGATATGGAATTCCTGAAATAGTTAAATCAGACAATGGTCCGCAATTTCAGTCTGAATTTAAAAAGTTTTCTCATGAATATGATTTCAAACATATAACTAATAGTCCTTACTTTGCACAGTCAAATGGCTGTGTAGAGGCAGCTATTAAAATTGCTAAAAATCCTTAAAAAAATGATGAACTTCATAAAGCTTCACTGGCTTATCGAACAACAACCTTAGAGTGCGGTTTTATCCCAAGTGAGTTGATGTTTGGGAGAAAGGTGCGCTCTTTTATGCCTTTGTTGCCAAGTCAACTTATCAATCCAATTGACAAGCAATTTTTGATCAATAGGGAAAGTAAGGTAAAAGAAAAGTCCATCAAACAATTTAATAACAGATACCGGTCCAGAAAATTATCTGACCTAGAGGTAGGAGATAAGTGTCTGGGTAACGGATTTAAGAGTTTATGCTAAAATACTGAAAATTTTGGGAGAACCTCGTTCATACCTAATTGAATCAAACTCTGGAACTTACCGAAGAAACAGGTGGCACCTGATACCAGCACCTTATTATACTCAGCAACAGTTTACCCCGGCATTCATTCATTCATTCATTCAAACGTTTGGGTTGTGCTCAACAGCCCGGGCACTTGACCTAAGTCATTGTACCATTCCCAATGTTATCTACTTCCACTCCAAAAGTTTCGTGTCCTCTATATAGGCCACTAGCTTATTTGGGGGGATTTTAAGTAGTTCTGATGGTTGTATAGTTTCCTTTCCAAAATGCTTCTGTCTGAGTCCTTCTAAGTTCTTACATGAGCAGAATATATGAATAGGTGTTTCATCCCTTAGTTCGCACTTCCTACAGAAAGGTTCACTGACTATTCCCATTCTGTACAAATGTTTCCTTAGAGTGCAATGTCCAGTAACCAGGTCGGTTACTGTCTTCAAGTGTCTCTTGCTCAGTTTCAATAAACTGGTTGAGAGTTCTTTGTTTACCTTTTTCAGTAGACTTTTTGTGTGAAGATGACATTCTGTCAACCTCCATTTAATTTGATGTTCTTTGTCTAGCCAGTTCCGGATTTCCCCTCTTATGTAATCCTTTGTGATTCCACAGAACGGTTCCGGACCTATAAAGTCTCCTTTAGAGCCTTGTTTAGCTAGCTGGTCCGCCAATTCATTACCAGCAGTCCCTTCATGTCCCGGCACCCATACTAGTCTCTTGCCAGCTTATTAAGGGACTCTTTGTAGTTTTTAACCAGTCTAGATTTCGTGGTAGGATTGCTGATAGCCTTCAGCAATGCCTGGCTATCAGTGAATATTTTTATTCTTTGTCCGGTATAACCCCTCTTGATATTTTCATCAATACAGGCTATAGCAGCAATTGTTTCTGCCTGGAATACAGACGTGTATCTACCAAGACTGAAGAACATTTTCTTCCTAGGTCCATTTATACCAGCCCCGGTGCCATGGTTGGTTTTAGATCCATCAGTGAACCAGCTGATATCCCCGGGATTTCCCGAGTGCATCACCTGTTCCCTAGATGGAATGATAATATTCACTCGCTCAGTGAATATATTCTCTGGTATCATACTATCCAGACCCATCTGAAAGTTTGGTTCGTCTAGTATTGTCCCAGTTATATCGGTATGTCCCCCACGTACATTGTTCGGGGTCCACATGCCTCCCGATTTCAGTCTAAGAATCGCCATCATCGCCTCTGCCCTAACAAAAAGTTCCAGAGGAGGGAGGCCTATAAGGGCTTCCATTGATGACGTGCCCGTGCTGTTCATTGCCCCGGTAATACCGAGGAGAGCTTGTCTTTGGATTGTAGCCAATTTGTTCTCTACTGAGGACACTTCTGTCCTTCTCCACCAGACTACCGTTCCATAGGTGACCGTAGGCCTAATCACTGTTGTGTAAAGCCAGTGTACCACCTCAGGTCTTATTCCCCAGGTTTTTCCCATAACTCTTCTGCATTGCCAAAATAGTCTGGTTGCCCTGGTAGTAGTTCTTTCCAGGTGTGCCCTCCAATTCAATTTAGAGTCGAGGGTCAATCCCAGGTATTTCACCTCTTTGGATATTTCGAGTGCTTCTCCGAACAGTTGTACCCTGCCCTCTGGAAGAGCCCTTCTATTCGTAAAAGCAACTAGTTTGGTTTTTTTTGGATTGACTGTTAGGTCCTCTTTAAGGCACCAGTCTTCCACAATTCGCAGTGCTTCTTGTAAGACATTTGCGACCGTCTCTGGGAATTTTCCCTGGGTGACAATCACAAGGTCATCCGCGAAGCCCTGCGTCCATATGCCTTGATCATTTAGTGTGCAGATCAAGTCATCCACAATTAAATTCCACAGTAGTGGTGAAAGTACTCCACCTTGAGGACACCCTTTAGTTGTCCTGACGGTGTACGTTGTATCATGCATATGTGCCGATATTCTCCTATGTTCAAGCATGGATCTTATCCATCTGCATGTGGTGTTGTTTGTCCCTCTCTTTTCGAGGGATTTGTTTATTGATGACATCGAAGTGTTATCAAAAGCACCTTCGATGTCTTAACCCCGGCATATACTTCACCCGATAATTATCAACCTCTAAATTGTAATGATAAAAGTTCAAATTAGACAGAAACAAATAAAGAGTGTAAACGGAAAGACATTTCTAGTGCGCCTGAAAGTGTATCTCTCGACGTTCCTGGAACTAGTTTCACTTCTAAAGAGTGTAAACGGAAAGACATTTCTAGTGCTCCTGAAAGTGTATCTCTCGAGGTTTCTGGAACTAGTTTCACTTCCCCTAATAAGAGTGTTTCCCCTAAAATGAATGCTTACTACTACTACTACTACTACTAGACGTGAAAAAAAACCTAGGTATTTAGACGAATATGTATGTTTGTAAATTGAATTAGATCTAAGAAAGGGAGATGTTCTGTTAGGTACTTTGGCTGATTGCAACACTGTTACGTTTGTCAGATGGCAGACCGGCGTGAAGTCAGCTGGGGGAACGATAGAACGGTCAGAAAGGAGATTAAAGGTTATATATTGAAAACTATTGTGAGCGAGGGATTTTTTTGATAAATAAAGTTGGAACATTTAACAACTCGGGAGTGTTTGCTATTACTGAACCCGCCAGCATAACAGTTAACCTATAAACTACAGAATCTGTAAGATATAGGATCTGTAGCTTGAACCTTTTCATATTTGTAAAATTTGCTATTCTGGAACCAAATCTGTGGGAGTCATAGTTACAGATCTTTACCTTATAGGTTTCAACTTCACATCTGTTTATAATGTCAAAATTCTAACATGATTCCAACCTCAAAACCATTTCAAAAGTATTTAACAGCTGTGTGTGTACCGACCTGGTAAACCTTGATACTAATTGATATTCTTACAATTTGTAATAAAAGAATGGCGAAAGTAAACAGTGAACTACTGAAATAATATATTGAACATGTTGTTTACTTATTTAAATAAAAGTATTTTGTGAAACACATGGTGAAAAGGAAGGACCAAAAATACTTCTCCAGAGCAGTTGGAGTTATACATAAAATTCATGAAAAATGATTACATTTTTCGCAGTAATACTAAAAACCCTACTTTAGATCCCAATTATTCAATAAAAATGTAGGAAGAGCTATTGGCGCATTTGCATTGTGAAAAGACTGTGAATCAATTATTATTACTTCCACTACATAGGGAATTCCTAAAATATTCTTCATAACATGAGGTCTTAAATTATGAATTGATAAAATTGAACACTATTTTTGTCCAACCGCAGCATTTGTCTAAAATGTCTGTCTGGCGTATCAAACGGATTTAATTGATCCTTCAACTGTCTTCTTTAGATTCTCACATGATTTCTGGAAATAAGTGTATTTTATAATAATACCATAAAAAATATGTACAAACCGATTCTCATCCTCTTCCAGCAGAATACCGGCGAAAATATTTAATTGTCCGTTCATATTATTGTCGATGATGTTCACTTAAAAACTTAATAATCACTTGCAAATCACAAAAAAACTAAAAACTGTACAACTATTTAACTAATAATACACGAGAAATGATATGTAACGTTATATTTGACCACTATCAATGGAATATTTAAATATTTTCCTTATCAACATGTGATTCTCGTCGAAAACCTGTAGCACCGATCACCGCTGAAAGGCAAAATTTTCACATTTAATGTGCGACCAATAATCTCCGTTGGTGAGGTTCAGTATACACTGATATTGGTCAAATATTTCAATTCTTCTTTCTTATAGAGAGATAAAAATTAAGAACACACTGTTAATATGTAAATTCTTTCTCGAAGCGGAGCATGTGAACAGGAGAGGAATATGTAACGTATGTCGATTGCTCATCGCATAGTTCAACAATTTAATAGCGAGTAGTGAGAATAAGCTTTCTTTCTCCTGTGAACCATGAAACAGTCCAGTTGAATTTTTAAAAATTTTATCTTTTATTTAAAATTTATCTTTCCTAAAGTGCATTCAATGTGAATGGTAAGTTTCATTAAAGTATATGCCTTTCATTTTATGATTTCTGCTTTTTTATTTTTTCCTCCCAGTGATAAGCGCCAGATACACACATACAATGATATTTTTTTTATCTTGTTCTTTTTCTTTTCCTAGTTTTTCTTATACAGGTGATAAAATGTTCACATGTATATAGTTGAAGTCTTTAAAATATGTATATTTAGTTAACTCATTAATTCAATCTAAATACCAACTTATAATATTATATTTCCGGATTACATTTTTTCATTACACACCTGAGGTGCTCTCCACATTGAGTCGCCGTTGCAATTTATCTTGCCTTATTATTTTAAATAAATAATAGGTAACAGATAATAATAATAATAATACAAGGCTCTGTGCCACACCATGTACTGCTTAAAGTGACAGATGTCCAGCCCGTAAATATTTACGAATCTGTAAGGAATCTGTAAGTAACAGGAAATGTTAGAATCGCGTTTCCTGTAACTCTTACAGATTTCAGCTTGTAGATCTTACAAATATTCTCAGAATTCCACCACAAATTGAATTAATATAATAATATAATATTATAATTCTGGCACTCTGAAAAGGTATGGTTACCTAAACGAGCGTGGCGTTGGGAATAAATTGAATTAATATTGAGATTTGTTTATTATTAATTTGGAAACAAACAGGATTCTGAGTAGGACCTTTGTTTTTACGCAGGATATTTTAAGGAAAATTAAATAAGCATGACATTCAAATTAGTAAACAGTTCAATTAATTCAACATATAAAACATGAGGACATAAAATGAAGTAATTTACAAATACTAAATTTCAAACGTGATTAAGCAGAGATGAAAACAGATATTCGTTGAAATGCAATTTTAGGTTATGCTATGTTACTATGAAGTTTAATGATTTCAAAGTGGATTAATATGAATGAATGAAAATTATTTAAAAACAATAATGATGAACAATTATCAAGCAAGTGAATAACCCTAATGGCTAATTAACACTTTTGTATGCGGAATTGTTTTACAAAGTAGAATGTCTCACCATAATTCAATAGTTTCTTTTTGATTTGAGCAATGAATGAAGTTAGGGGTTTTGACCTTAAGCAGTCTGTCCAGGTCTGCAAAATTCTCTTCAAGGAATTAAACCTTAGAATTCCAACAAGGTTTATCTGCCAATAGGAACTGCGGTTGGTGTATTTAAATAATAATAGATTCTGGAAACAGGAACAATCCTTATGGAAGCTAAATATATTTTGTTACAGACGAAATATACATGGACAATTGTAATGTTATCAATAACCTCACAAAAAATAAGCTTCATACATGTACAACTTTTAGAAAAGGGGTACATAAACTACTTAAGTTTCAAAAAAATATAATATAACTATGTGAATATTGAACATCTCCGTATATTAAAAATAAAATATAACTAAAACTAACGAAAGTTAGACTTCTTTTTATTTAATTATTTTGAATATTCTAATTATTTTTTTACTTCTTATTGTTTAATGAAAATTGAACTTATCTTATTATCACTTCACATAGTTAGAGAACCCTAGAACTAAGTGAAACAATCCAAAGAATGAGAATTTAATAGTTCAAATAACTGTCCTAAGAGCTCAGGTACAGACTATCTCACTGGAGTGGAATATTGTCAATTTTATGAAATAATAAGCTTTAGCGAGTTTTCTTCTTTAGTTATAAACAATAGGACCAGTCAAATAACAATTTATAATTCACAGAGATTGAATTGGAAGTAATACGGTCAAAAGAAAATTTGACAAATAAAAAATTAAGTAAATAAAAGTTTCTACTTAGACTTTCACAGCCTTATTAATAATAAACAAGATAACAGCATACTAACTAATGATTACTAAGAGCGTACTTACAGCATGCTAAGAAAATAATCATATTAATAAATTGAATACTTAGAAACATCTAACAAACAAAATGCTTTTTTTAAATTAACATGACAACAATGTAAAATACGTGAACGGCTATATTTTCATTATATTAGTCACTCTTATTTCTCTTTGTAAAGTCTTTCAGGGAGGACGTATTTGGCTTCTCTCTGATTTTCAATTGTTTCGAATTTCATTTATCAAGAAAAAGGTTCTTTCAATCAAGTGAGACCACATAACCTTAAAATTTGATAGTATAAAGTGACAGTTTGATGTTTACAAACAAATTAAACAACAAATAGGAGATTATAAAGGAAAGAACAATACTCACCAAGAAATCCAATATTAATATTTCCAATATATATCCATTCCAAACAAATAAAATGCCCAATAAAGTCCAGAATCATTAGTACCAGATATGTTGTTTGCTTAATGTCAAAGAGAATAAAAAACATTGCAATTTGATGTGACTTGTCAGAGAATCCAAGAATGTTAATAATATCTCCAGGACGCTGATTCTCATCCAGTGAAAGTGATCGTTTCTAGAAGAATATCCGCCATCTTTCCACTGAAATTTTAGATTCCTATAAGATAATAGTAGAATTCGGCCATTTTTATTCTACTGCTTTGAAGCGAGAGAATTAATCATTTGAAGAGAATCGCATGCGCATTTCTTAGATAAGTTTCACTTTATTTTGTGGTTAGTTAGTCCCATATTCAGACAGTTTTAGAGATGTCTGAATGTATTCTGTAGGAACTTTTAATAATAACTATTCAAAAAGGGCTAAAAATGGTTTTTAAGTGTTGTCGGTCTTTTTGAAAAACATTCGATTCAAAACCACCCTAATATCTCATTCAATATTTAAATTATATTGAATTATCAATAATGTATCAGGTGTCTTTGAATCAGACATGCAAATTTCAGGTAAGTACATAATTTCGACAGGAATGTGTCCACAATTTCGACACTGGTCTATAATTCCGACACAAGTAGGAACATATTTCCGTCAAAAACGTTAGAGGCATTTACTTAATTAACTAATGGTCGTGGATTCTGCAATACCTGCTATGTGCACTTTTTGGCGATTTTCAGGTTTGGTTGTATTCCATCTATATTAACGTGCGTACATCGGTTGGTAACATCTGATATGTGCTAAAGAAATCCGTTGATTTTTTTAAATCAAATAATAAAACCCTGCTATGTGCCACCATTCAAACTATGGACAGTAATAGCTGATATGTGTATCAGGATACACATGGCAGATATTATTTAGCCTTCCCCACGGCGGGTCTTGCACATAGCAGTTATCGCATTCCATAAAATCTGCTATTATGTACAGTTTGTTGTTATTGTTGTTCTGAAGTAGTGAAGAAGTAAACACGTCGTCTTCTTTTGTTATTACAACTAGTTAAGTGTACATACCTACAAAGATATTATTTCTATTGTAAGTATAAGATTGTGATTAATGCACGTGTGAATGCACAATTTTTTATTATGGCCCACTTGAGTTCATACCGATTATAGTGACATTATTTTGGCGTCAATCATACTTTGCCTATAAATCTAAACAGCTCACTGGTCGGACTTTATTGATGTTATTTAGGGTAGATAACTGAGTAAAAGCCAGCAAAAAAATATTAAGTTTTTCATTATACAGTGTGGACCAGTCAAGAAGTATTATGAAGTGTGTACAATATAATATGTCAAGGTTATTTATTCCACAAAAAATATTTATGGTACCTAATGTATGTATGTATGTATGTGTGATTTTTGGGGTGACATTCACTGAGACCTAAAAGGTCTATTGTGCCCCCTTACTTCTACTCAGTTTCTGAGGAGAGTCTCAGAAACTAGTAGATCCTTTAGTCCTATTATGGTACCTAATACTCGGGGCATAAAAAAGAAAATTTCCGCTCATCCACTTTTAATATAATATGTAAAATTTATACAAAAATACGAAGGTTATAATAGAGTTTTCAAAAGTGTTTCGTTTTACAAAATCAGGTTTTTATTTGTAAAAGTTGGATCAGTAAAAGTTAATTATTATACCTACTATTATTTAGGTCCAAGCTTATATTTATTGTTGTTTCCTTCCAGATGAAATCTAGCAGCAAAAGAATTTTCAATTTGGCCATTGCAAAAAAAACCAGAATCTTCAGTTAGTCAGAAAATTACAGTCACTGTAAATGAGTCTGATTCTCAAACAGTATTGATTCCTGATCACGATCTACTTAAGGAGTTAGATAACGTTCCCGGAAACGTTACTTCCATTTCAAATTTTGTGATTCCGAATGAAGGTATCGATGGCGAGGTTCCTGACTGGGAGGTACTAAAAAATGTTGAATTCGTTAGGGTATTAACAGAAGACATACCTGCTTTTGGTGAAGATACTTTTACCGAACAAGTCATTACGAATGGATGTGAAAATAATACTGCGGATACCATTATTGAAACAGACCAACTCGTCATAATGAATCTAGATATTATTGAACATAGTATTGAGGAAGACAAACAAAATTGAGAAGAATGCACAGAAAATATGGATATAGGGGATGATGCAGAAAATCGAATTGTAAATGAAAGGCGAGATGGAGGACATGCAGAATACGAAAATAATCCTGCAGAAATGGATTCAGATTTTAATGAGGTAGACACAGAAGATATGGATGAAGGAGAATACACAGACAAATCCAAGGGTGAGAACACAGAAACTGTTTTTGAAAAAAGAAGAAAAACGTATAAACACAGAGTGAGCGGTGACAAATATACTGGCTATAAAAGAACGCCCCTCAATGTGACCCACCACCAAAATAGAGATGCAAGGGCTATCAAAGGTCGCTGTCCTCATAATTCCCTGCCAAAAAAAAAACGAAGAGCTTATTTATGTGTGCTCAAATAAAAGATGAAGACACAAAACATATTTTTGATAACTGAAACTAAAAACATGGCCTGAGAAGAAAGCCTATGTTGAAGGATTAGTAACTTCGAGAGACATTAAGAGAAGAAGAAAACAAGTAACTGGGAAACGAATTGAAAGCGAAGGCCACGATTTATTTTTACCAACTGGCACAGGGGATAAAGTGAGAGTTTGTCGAACTTTCTTCCTAAATACCATTGATCTGGGACGAGACACTTTTATGAGATGGGTAAAAAGAGACATTCATACTTCCAGTCCAACCTCCAGTGGAAATGAGGATGAAGAAACTGCAACAACTACTGTTAGAGATACGCACAAGTTAAAATTAATAAGGTTGAAAAAGTGAAACAATGGTTGGATTTACTGCCCAAGGTACCTAGCCATTATTGCCGGACTTCGTCAACAAAAAATTATGTCGAGTCAACTTTTAGATCTTATCTTCACATGTATGATGTCTACAAGAAATGGTGCACAGAAAATGAACTGGTACCAGTTGGAAGAATGCAGTTCACAGGTCTGTTAAAAAAAAGATAAATTAGCTATTCATCACCCCAGAAAAGACCAGTGCGATACTTGCTGTGGATTCGAAGTGGGTACTGTTGATAACCACATCAAAAGAAAAGATGATGCTCGCACTGCTAACAGAGCTGCCAAGGAAAGCGCTAACTCGGAAAAGTTGGTTGTAACAATGGATTTGCAAAGCGTCCTCGTTTGTCCAAAAACATAAGCATCGGCAATGTATTACAAACAAAAATTACAAGTCCACAATTTTACTATTTATGAGCTCAATAAAGGAGACGTTTATTTGTACGTTTGGCATGAGGCTAATGGGGGTGTATCCAGCAATGAATTCACTTCATGCATAGTTCACGACATTTCTACAATGATATCCGAAACTTATAAACACGTGGTTTTGATTTCGGACGTTTGTAATT
>CAJUYI010003862.1:0-20991 GCA_910591695.1 Galerucella pusilla | reverse complement strand
TATTGGGCAAGGATTCGATGGCTTAGGAAGGAATTATTTTATTTTAAGTGGACTGTATTTATTTTTTATTACTTCCCTCCTTTGCTATCAGGTCCCTCGCAGAAAACCTTCGTTGATATAAACTTTATAGTTGAAGTACGATGGGTAATTAAACGCTTTTTCTGGAATTTACGATTATATTGACAATTCGTTTCTAAAAATCACAATGACATCTCATCATAACAACGGTTGCTAAGTACATTCTTTCTTTTTTTATATAGATATATAGAGAAACTTTTAGATGTTCAGTCATAAATGATAATTAACTCAAAAATAAATAATGTTATTAACGAAGAAAATGCACAATTTATTTAGCCAAGCAAGTCTGTTAAGAATTATCTTGAATTCTTAACATACTGGCCGGCTACAAACAAAGCAAAAAATATTATACATTAAACTTAGAACTGATGAATTAATTTGAAATTAACATCGTCATTGCGTTCACCAAATTAAAATGTAAAGGTTGATAAAAATGCTTCTGTGGATAGATCTGACACTAATTCGAGATGGACTGCTTTAGTTACCATGCATACAAACAAAGATAGATAACATTTTGTGATACGTGCTTTTCGAAGAGTTGAAGATTTGATGAGAAATGGACCTCCAAAATCAATACCGACTTTTTGGAAAGGCCTAGCAATGGTAGTTCGATATGAAGGTAAATCTGCCATAATTTGCTCAGCTGATTGAGCATTGAACCGATGGCAAGTGATACATTTATAAATAATGCGTTTGACTTCCCGCAATCCATTCAATGGCCAATAACGTAGTCTAAAATTTGATAATGTGGTTTGTGGCCCACAATGGCCTAATCGATTGTGCTCTAACTTTAACAGAAGGTTTACAATATGACATTTGGATGGTAGAAGCAATGGATGTTTTTGAGAATAAGGTATGGGTGCATGAGACAACCGATCACCCACCCTTAACAGTCCATCTTGATCTAAGAATGGCTTTAAAGACAGTAACTGTTTGCGTTTCAAACTTTTTTGATTTTTCATAAGCTGGATTTCATTTGAAAAGTATTGGGATTGTATGTTCTTTATGATTAAATTGTGAGCGTAGCTCAATTCTTGAGAAGACAGACTTTCTGAGGGTTTACTGAGACATTTTTTTGAGTGTAGGTTGTTTTTATGAATTACTTTCAATTTGACATTGTTCATGAATCTTAAAATGTAAGCTACTACTCGTTGTAGTTTAGGAAAAGATGAAAACTTATTGAAGATAGTTGACCAAAAATTTTCTTCTTGAAGAACGATAGACAAAGATGTTTTCTTGGATTCAGGTAACGAATTAACAAATGAAAAGGTGTCGAGTTGATCGAAATTTATAGTAGCATTAAAAAATATTTTTGGGCCATGAAACCATAAATCCTGATTTTTTTCATTTAAATTTCCTCGAGATAAGATATCTGCGGTGTTATGTGCAGATCTAATGTGACGCCACTGAAAATGTTTTGTTTTTTCTTGTATTTGAGATACTCGATTTGAAACAAACACTGACCACTTGGAAGGATGGCATTTAATCCATGATAAGGCGATTTGTGAATCAGACCAAAGATTAATGGATGAAAATTTGATTTTGTTTTTAAATATTTGAAGAATTCGGGTAACTAAATTTGATAATAAAACCATGGCACATAATTCCAATTTTGGGATTGTTAGAATCCGACGGATAGGAGCTACTCGAGATTTTGCAGCTACTAAAGAACAATGTACAGAATTGTCTGTATAGATCGATCTAAAATAGACATTTGCACCATAAGCTACTAAACTTGAATCAGCAAAGGCATGAAGCTCTATACTTTTTATTTCTTTGTTTAAAAATAGATATCTGGGAATTTTTAGATTTTTTAATTGTTGGATATTGTGACAGAATTGATTCCATTCTTGTAAGACAGGCACATGGTCTATTTCCATGTCCCAAGATTTATTGTTGAGAACCCAAAGTGATTGCATAATTAATTTTCCTTCAACTATAATTGGATTCACTAATCCAAGAGGATCATAACATGAAGAGATTGTGGATAATATATTCCTTTTTGTGATTTTTGGCAAATTTAAATCTGATGGGGCTGTGATTTGAAAATGATCTGAAATAGGATTCCAATTGAGTCCTAAAATTTTGCAAGGAATATAATCGAAATTCATATCTTTGATTTGAGATTGAGATGGAAAATTTGAATGAAGAGTATTTGAACAAAATTTATGCAAATTAAACCCTGAAGATTTTAATATTGAAGTGAGCTGTCTGTAGAGGAGATCTAGATCAGAAATAGAATTTACACCTGCTAACACATCATCTACATAAGTTTGATTGAGTAATGCATCTGATGCCAGGCTTTGATTACTGTTACGCTGTGCTATGTCTTTCAAGACACGACAAGCTGGGAAGGGAGCATTTTTCAATCCAAAAGAAACACAAGTTAATTCGATGCATGACAAAGATTCAGAAGGAGAATTTCTCCACAAGATATTTTGTAAGAAATTGTGATTTGGGTTCATTTGAATTTGACGATACCTTTTCTCAATATCAGCTGTGAGAACATATTTGAAAGATCTGAAACGACACAAAATGTCAAATAATTCTGGCTGCACTCTGCCACCAGTGAGAAGAATGTCATTTAACGACACAGATGTAGTAGTTTTACATGAAAAATCAAAAACAACTCTTAATTTGGTAGATATGCTGCTTTCACGAATAACAGCTAGATGGGGTACAAAATATTTATTTTGATTATTTTCATTAGTAAGAGACAAAGGTATGATACGCCCATGATTAAGAGACAAGTATTCATCTATAAACTTTTTATAATTTTCAAATAATACGGGATCTCGTTGAAATTTCTTTTCTAGAGAGAAAAATCTATGTTTTGCTTTAAAAAATGAGTCACCTAATTTTTCATAGGCTTGAGGTTCGATTAAAGAAAGATCTACTTGATATCTACCCGACGGTAGGATTTTTGTGGTCGAAACGAACGTTTCTTCGGCTAGAATTTCATCTTCAGATGCAATAGGATATGTATGGAGCTCTTCCTGAGTCCAGAATCGTTCTAATAGATTATCTAGAGATATTGTTGAACAGAATGATAGAAATTGATGAGAATTTGATTTATTAAATTCTATTATTTTTGAGATAGACTTAGACTTGGATTGGGATATATGATTTATATTTGATAAGATTTGGTGTGAACCTTTTTCGGTTGATTCACCCAATTGAGATGGATATTTTTCATTTTCAATAGATGAGATTTGATTTGATAAGATTTGGTGTGAATCTTTTTCGTTTGATTCACCCAATTTAGATAGATTGTCTTGATTGAGACCAGATAAAGTGAGATTACTAGATTCATCTCCTTTTGAGTGATTAGATAGATAAAGACTAGATAATTTTTGATCTGAACCTACTTTTCTAGGTTCACCCATGATGGATTTATTAGATGTATTACTTTGAGAAAGATTCGATGAGATGTGATTTAAGTCCGATATTTCAAACTCTTTTTGTTGAGATAGAGTTTGATAAATTGGATTGAGGGCTTTTTGAGGAATTGCACCAGAAACAATCCAACCCAGAGATGTATTGACTAAAACAGGGAGACCATATCCTAATTTTTTTATTCCTAGTTGCAATATATCATAATAAAGATCTGCGCCCACTAGCATATCGATAGATGTTGGTAAATTAAAGGTTTTGTCCGCTAAATATTGTTCATAAAAATCAGGGATGTTTAATGAGTCAATATTTATTTTTATTTGAGGTAATTTGTGTGTAATGGATTCTACTACTGCACAAGAAACTTGGAATTCTCTGGAATTGTCATATTGAGATGTGAAAGTGATGTCTGCCATCTTATTAATGACATTGGGAGTGTTTAAAATACCCGATACTTGTACATTGTGATTGTAAGATTTATATTTTAATTTTTTTTAATAAGGATAATGAAATAAAAGACATTTGAGAGCCACTGTCTAACAAGATTTTGATTATAATTGAATTGCCCACTTTATTTTTGACTATGACTTGGGCTGTTGCTAGTAAAATAAAAGATTGTTTATTTGCAATTGTAGACAGTGACGCCTTTGATTGTCAATCTGAATATGATGGGTCATTTTCAGGTCGATAATTGTAAGAGTTAAAATTTTCAGACGTTTGAATTGATGAATTTTCACTCGAAGGGGTTTTTTCCCAATGGTTTTGATTTGAATTAAGTGAAGATAAAGTGTGATTATCGATAAATTCATTTGATTGTGATGCTTGAGATTGGTCACAAAACGTTACATTTTTTCTAGGGTGTGATTTATTTTGTAATTGCGATGAAATATCGGGAGTTGAAACTAATAATGATTGATCACCTCTATTAGGTGGAACTGACTGGAATCTGGTGTAGAGTTTTTGTTGACCTGAGCAGTCGAGATTTTGTTTGTTAGTGTGATTTTGACAATAGTTTACAGGTTCGGAATTTGAAGAATTTACATTGTTTGAGATATGATTTACATGCAACAAAGTGTTGTGTTTTTTGTTACACACGGAACATTTATTATTTGATTGACATTCATTGACAGAATGATTGGGATTTAGACAATTCCAACACAAATGATTATTTTTAGCATAAGTATGGCGTTGTTCGACGGATAAAATAGAAAATTCTTTACATGAGTAAATTTTGTGACTGTTTTCATTACAGTAAACACAATTTTGGTAATATTTCTTAGGTTTTGATTGATAATTACTTGTATTAAATTGTTGTGCAGCGAGAAATGAGACTTGCTGAGTTTTATAAGATTTATTCGGTGCATTTAATTTAGTTGTATGAGGCTCACAAGTGGATTTTTTCACAGTTGACTCATTGTGTTTCGATATTGATATATTTTGTAAAACCGTGCATTTTCGATTTAAAAATTGTAATAGGTCTTTTACGGTGGGTAATTCTTCCGTATCGCATTTTTCTTCAAACGATCGGCGAGTGATGAAATCAAGTTTTTGTTCTATGAGTTTTGTGAGCAATGAATCTAACAGTTTCTCTTTTGTTACATTTACATTTTCTAGATTTTGTGTTATAGAAACAATTTCCGCAATGAATGGTTTTAAATTTTGTATAGAACAATTAGATAATTCTGGTATTTCTAAGAGGCGATTGAAGAGATTAATAACATTTTGTCTTTTATTTAAATATTTTTGTTCAAGAAGTTTTAAAGCAATCTTAAGACTATCTTCAGATACATTCAAAGACTTGACAAGATGAAATGGTTCGCCCCGTAGATATGACAATAAATAATAAAACTTTTCAGAATTCGATTTTAATTTTTCATTATTTACAATTAACGAAGTAAAAAGATCAATGAACGTTGGATAATTTTCTGGTTTACCATCGAATGGAGGAATTTGAATTGAAGATAAAATTATATTTGAAGTTGTTATAGGTGTTGTGGGAGTTGAATTATTTGATTTAGCTAACTTTTCAAGCATATGATTTAGAAGAGACATGGCATCTAAATAATTATTTTCAATAACTTCACGGGGTTCGCGTAGACCTTCCGTTTCATCCAATAATTCAATTTCATCCTGAGCATCGCTATATTTTGTATAGTAACTTTCTAAGGATTTTAATCTATCTTGTAATTTGAATTTGTCGTTGGATTCCTTATTAACATTTATCCATTTCAATATTTTTGTGATCTGAGCTTTGCTTGTAGTTCTAATTTTGGTAAGATTTTCCATTATTATTTGTTTTTCAACCAAGATAGATAAAAATATAAATGATAAAAATTACGAGATTTATTCGCGATGAAATAAAATTCTGACAAGCTTGTTTTTTCAAGGTAAAATATGAAAAAACTGAAAATGTTAATGAGTGATATACATATTATTATTATTTTTTAACTAGATTGAATCCAAAGTAAGTTTTTGTGAATTTTTGACAATGCTTGACTATTTTAAAATTCAAAAATTCTTCTGACACTCAAGATATTTTTGATATATTTGTTTTCTTTTTTATTGAAACACAATAAGACTATTAATCTGACCTTATTTGATGTGGAAATTGGGCTTCTATCTACTTCTTAGATACAACAGGAACAGTTAATACTTTGTATTTATTTCCTCAGATACAACAGGAACAGTTAAGACTTTGTATCTATTTCCTTAGATACAACAGGAACAGGAACTCTGCTAATCCCTTTTTTGTTAGATTTTTCTGTGAACTTTGCACAAATTTTTTACGAGAAAATCACGCACAGACACTTATTAAACACTGGAACTGGAAGTTTGGTAATTGGATGCATTAGATTTTCAGAAAAATTCAAATCCGGTTCGAAGTTTGACCATGGGCAAGGATTCGATGGCTTGGGAAGGAATTATTTTATTTTAACACATTGACGGACAGACCTGCTACAGCCGTCAGGTATGCTGTGACAGACCTGCTGCAGCCGTCAAAAAATAATTCGTGTTATAGGACAGACCGGTTGAAGCAGGCATGTTTCCTAGTAAATACTCGTTAAAGACACTTTTAGTGTCCCACGAAACATAAACGTAATGTTGATTGCATATGAATTAGGCATCTTACACCAAGTAATGCAGTTGGGTTTATAAACGGCGGTGTGGTGTCGTGTGCATTGTTTATGTATGAATAAAAGAAACTATAGAACGACTGCGAAACGTGTAGTTATCTTGAGATTGGTTTCGTTTGAATAGATATTTGAGAGTAAAAGAAGTGATAAATGTCCAAAGTATTTTTTGTTGGAATTTGCAATGGATTCAAATGAAGAAAAACGTTTAATGCAACTTTTTGAAGAAATAGACAGTGATGAGTGTGACCACTATAATAATATGTCGTCTGATTCGGAAGCAAATAACTCCTATCGCCCTCAAGAAGATGAAATAGATTCTTCTGACAGTAATATTGAACCAGAGGTGAGTTTCAGGAAAATTTTTTTTTGAGTTTATTTTTTGATACGGGCTTTCAGGTTCGAGAAATTCCTAATTTGCGAGATAACGTTTCTGCGCAAGTTAGTCAAGAATCAGACTCCGAAGAAAATGTTTCTGTAGTACTGGATTCAGACGCAGACGTAGTTGATGAAGAACGAGACAATGAACAAACTGATGAAACTGATGCATGGAACAGTGATACTGCAAGTATAAACGACTTCCTATTTGATCATACACAAATAGGAGTCAAGGTATATGGTGATTTGAATTCGTCGCCATATGAAATATTCAATCAACTATGGAATAACGATATAATGGAGTTATTGGTGAATTCCACAAATAATTATGGAAAGTCCCTAACTAGCCAAGCACGCCCTAAAACCAGAAATTCAAGAAATTCCTCTTTCAAAGAGACAACTCGGGATGAAATGCAGAAGTTTATTGGTCTATGTTTATTGCAGGGTCAGATCAAAGTCCAGAATATTAGAAAACTTTTTAGTTTGGACCCGTTGAATTACCATCCAATATTTTCCTCGATGATGACTGGAAGGCGTTTTGAACAATTGTTACGGTGTTTTTCTGTGCACGGTGGAGCCGAAAATCCTGACTGAATATATGTCTTAGAAATTTTCAAGACGCTTATACTCCAGCTAAAGAGTTATCTCTGGATGAGTCTTTACTACTATTCCGTGGACGGCTTTCATTCCGAACCTACATGAAGAATAAAAAAACAAAGTACGGGATCAAATTCTATGAACTTTGTTCTTATGACGGATATGTGTTGAATCTAGATATTTATAAAGGTCAGGGAGAAAACGGGCCAGATAATAATATGACAATTTTGGAACGTGTTGTTATGAAACTAATGCAACCATATGTAAATAAGGGATACCACCTATTCATGGATAATTATTATAACAGTATCACACTTGCCAATAGATTGTTGCAGAATCAGACACATGTAACAGGTACCCTTCGCTCTAATAGACGAGGAAACCCAAAAGTAGTTGTGAATAAACGTCTTCGAAAAGGAGACCACATCTGGAAACGTCAAGGAAAGATTTACGTTTCGAAGTTGAAGGACAAGAGAGATGTTCTTTGCTTAACAACTGCTTATCATCCTACTTTAGCTGAGGCCAGAAATCGTTACAATCAAATACGTAGAAAACCAGTGGAAATTATTGAATATAATAAATTTATGTCTGGGATCGATCGCTCCGACCAAATGATATCCTATTATTCGTGTCCTAGAAAAACAATTTACTGGTATAAAAAAGTTATTTTTCACTTATTGGATATAACAGTTTGGAATTCCTATTTCTTGCACAGAAAAGTGACACAAAACACAAAAATAAAGAGATATATACAATACAGAGAAGCTCTTATTAGATCGCTGTTAAGTATTGATAACAACCTGAAGGATGGCCGCTTTCTTGTCAAGTTGAATCCAATACACCAACCTACTGGTCCAAGACCTCAATCTGCTACTCGTGCACCATCCCAACACTTTCAAGAACTTATACCAAGGCCAGACAACTATAGTAGAAAGTTTTATTACCTACGATGTAAACAGTGTTCAAAAGAGAAAAAGAGGACAGAAACCCATTGGAGATGTAAGACATGCCAAGACACTCCACCCCTTTGCGCTGGACCGTGTTTTGAAAGGTGGCATAAAGAAAACAACTGATTTCTTCTGTTCAATAGTTATTTTATAATGTTCTGAATTCATAATAAAACTATTTCATGTGAAATTACGTCGACCGGTTGTAGCCGTCTTGTCCCATCAGACATAATTTTTCTGCCTGGTGGGACAGAGACGGTTCCTACCGTCATTGTTTTATTTGGCTTATATCATCGATAATAAGCCGATTAATCACCTCTGAAAATAATAGTTGTACATATTCTACAATACAGTATATTTTCCAATGCGTTGTTTTGGTCAGAAGAATGTAAGTAGGTGTCCGTCAATGTGTTAAGTGGACTGTATTTATTTTTTCTTACTTCCCTCCTTTGCTCTCAGGTCCCTCGCAGAAAACCTTCGTTGTTATAAACTTTATTATTTAAGTTTTTTTATTTTTTAAATTTTTTCGGAATTTACGATTATATTGACAATTCGTATATAAAAATAACAATGACATCTCCTCATAACAACGGTTGCTAAGTACATTCTTTCTTTTTTTTATATAGATATGTAGAGAAACTTTTAGATGTTCAGACTCATCAATGATAATTTACTCAGAAATAAAAGATGTTTTTAACGAAGAAAATGCACAATTTATTTAGCCAAGCAAGTCTGTTAAGAATTATCTTGAATTCTTAACACAGTCTAACTCAAAACAGTCCTAGTTTGGATTCTGATTCAACTCAGATTTATCCGGAGACGAGCCTTAACCACAGTCCAATTGAAAAGAATACGGTAGAAAGCGGTAAAAATTGTGTATTAACTGTCTGGTCTCAAAAACATAATATTAGTCATTCTGCACTTTCTGATTCATTGAAAATTTTGGGAAATGTTGATCCTTCATATTTGCAAAATATGCCAAAAGATGCTAGGACTCTGTTAAAAACTCCTCGAGAAGTTTCATGTATTGCTAATGTAGCTGGTGGAAGATATATTCATTTTGGTTTGGAAATTGGCATAATTGATAATGTCTTAAAATATTATGATATATTACCTAAAACTCTCAAGAGAAACTTTGACGTTGATGGACTGCTTCTAACAAAAAGCTCAAAAAGTCATTTCTGGCCTATCTTAGCTTCATTCGTATTTCATACAGATCCTTTTATTGTAGGTATATATCATGTTACAGATAATCCTAACAACTGTTCCGAGTATTTGAAAATGTTTTCTAGATGAGTTGAGAAGCATAGTTGATGCAGGGGGAATTGTAATGAATGGGCATAAAGTTCCAATAATTGTCAATTGCTTTATTTGTGATGCTCCAGCTAAAGCATTCATAAGTGGTATAAAAAATCAATCAGGTTACTATGGGTGCTCAAAGTGCATTGTAAAAGGTGACTATGTACTAAACACAGTAGTTTTTTTAGAAACTGATTGTGTAGAGAGAAATAGTGAGTCTTTCAACAATAAATCTCAACTAAAACACCATAATAACTCTTCTCCCTCTCGAAAATTTGAATATCGGAATGGTATCACAGATCAGCCTTGATTACATGCTTGTAGTGTGCTTGGGCGTGGTAAAAAAGTTGATTAGATTTTTGGTGAAAGGTAAAGTCAATATTAGATTAAAACCTGATATTTCAACAATGTTTCAGAAAATTTAGTTTCATTAGGAAAATTATCAATCACACAAGAATTTGTTCGGAAACCCAGAAGTCTTATGGATGTTGATTATTGGAAAGCAACAGAATTTGGACAATTTCTGTTATACACTGGTCCAGTAGTTTAAAAAATGTCTTGAGTAAAAAAATGTACACAAACTTTTTATGCCTCAGTGTAGCTATCAGAATTTTGGTAGATGAGGAGTATTGCTACAACTATAATAATTATGCAAAGGACCTTTTAATATTCTTTGTAAAATCTTTCAAAAGCCTCTATGGGGAACAGTATGTATCATACAACATCCATAATTTAATTCATCTTAACAAGGAGGTAATGAGGAATGAGCCCCTTGATAATTTTACTGCATTTAAATTCGAAAACTTTATGCAATTTTCAAGACATAAATTACGAAGCTCTATACTCGATAGTCGAAATTCTGTAAAGTGAGTCAGAGCTATGTAATCAACACTTTGGTTAAAGCGCAGTTGCCTTATGTATTCTAGAGAGAAATGCTGTATTTTATAAATACACTTCAAATCCATTGTGTCAATATTTCAGGTACAAAAGATGCAATGTAATTAAGTCAATACCAATTTAATATATTTATTTCAAATTTCAAGCAGACTAATAATAATTAGTTTACTTGAAATGTGAAATAAAGTGTTTATGTATATTTCTTGAACGCAAAGTTTGTTGTGAAAAACTCGCCGATTTGACAATGTTGGAGAGTCGCTTCAATGTTCCGGCTTTGAGAACGAGATAGATAGATCGAGCTACGCGAATAAGACAGTGATAGTAAACAGTTATGTGAGGTGTTTATTCTCTTCATGAACGTAACATCAGTATTTGTGTTGTGGTTTTGTGTGATAAATCGGTTATTATTGGTATTTATTGTAATATTTATATCGGTATATTTAGTGACAATAATGGCGGAGTGTAGCGGTGTTGGCGATAAAAAACGGCGTCGTAACAATTTAATTCGGGAAGAAAAAGTCGTCATATTAAATGTGTACAAAGGACTGCGTGCCATGGACAAACAGTTGGGTGTTAGTGACGCTGTGATTAAGTGCAGTTATTTAACTAAAGTTTCTGAGAGTACTATATACAATATTCTAAAGAAATCGCGGGACGGATCTTTGACAAGAGAACAAGGTGAAAACTGTAAACCGGAAAGTAGGGGAAGAAAGAAAATTGTTTTGGACGACCAAACACGGAATGCTATACGTAGGGAAATACATTCTTTTTATTTTAGGAATGAAATCCTCTCGGTAGCTAAATTGAGCAAGGTAATAGAAGCTGATGATACTTTACCAAACATCAGTGATAAAGTTTTGAGACGAACTTTGAAATTAATGAATTTTCGTTACCAAACAAGAAGTAGAAACAGTGCCTTAATTGAACGAAATGACATTGTGGAATGGAGGAGAAATTATTTAAAACAGATACGACAGTTTCGTAACGAAGGACGGCACATATATTATCTTGACGAAACATGGTTAAATGAAGGCCACACTGTGTCAAAAGTGTGGCAAGACATGAATATACGAAGCAATCGACAAGCCTTTATGGAGGGTTTCTCTTCCGGTTTAAAAGCTCCCTCTGGGAAAGGACGTCGACTGATTATCACTCACATTGGCAGCGAGGAAGGATTTGTAGAAGGTGGATTACTAAGTTTTCAGTCCAAAAAAACTGTCGATTACCATAAAGAGATGGATGGTAACCGGTTTGAAACATGGTTTAGATCAATTTTAACAAAGGTAACTCCTGGTTCAGTGATAGTTATGGATAATGCTTCATACCACTCTCGTCGACTGGAGCAAATACCTACTTCAGCTAGCCGCAAGAGGGTTATAATTGATTGGTTAGAGAGTAAAAGCATTCCGCACAACGAGGCAATGCTAAAAGTTGAATTATTATCTCTCGTACGGAAACATAAAAGCAGTTATATTAAGTACGTTGTCGATGAAATGGCGAAAGATTTCAACGTCTCAGTTGTTAAACTTCCTCCCTACCACTGTGAGTTAAACCCCATCGAGCTGGTTTGGGCCCAAGTGAAAAATTATGTTGCAAGAAAAAACAGTACATTCAAAATGGCTGACGTTGAGAAACTGTTTGACGAGGCGCTGCATACCGTTACTGCTGAGAGTTGGCGTAAATGTATTCAACACGTATTAAAAGAAGAAATAAAGTTTTGGGATTTAGACATACGTGTAGAAGTAATGACGGAACCACTCATTATCGATATAGGAGGAGAAAGCGATTATTCTGAGGAGTCGTCAGGGAGTGATACCGCTTCCAGTTAGTCAGACATTTTACAAGTGACCTCGCAACATACCTATACTTATTGGTAATTTATTTTGGTCTTGACAAACAACTTTTTTTTGGTTTTAGTAGTAGTAAGTTGGAATTGACTTTTAAACATTTTTTTATTTTGTTTTAACTTACTTATGAACAACTTGTGATAAGTTATTATTTCAAATGTTGAAAATTGAAATTCCAGATATTTCAGTATTCGCACCCTTAAACTATGATATATAACATTCTGATCGTTTTGGTATTTTATCAACTTGTGCTTTTTGTGTTTTTATTTGATTAGTTACAACTTTTTGTTTCTTTTACGTTGTAAATTAGGGTTACCTTTCATTTTTTGTTAACAATAATGGCCGAATGTAGTGGTGTTAGCGACAAGAAACGGCGTCGTCCAAACTTATTAAGAGGAGAGAAAATTATTATTTTATTAAACGGTTTTATTTAGCTCACCCCGTTTGTTTTATTTATTATTTATTCTTGGGTCAAATTTAGTAATTCAAATTTCACCCTCTTCCTGTCAACCGATTAATCCGAAATTTTTTATACACTTTGGATGTTGGTGACAATAGAATTATGTTTATTCATTATCTTTATAAATTCAAGATGGCCGCCGCTACAAAATGGCGGATAATTTATGTTTTATTAATCCCATCAATATGGGTATCAAATGAAAGGGCTCAACAAGCAGAATACAATATACTATAAAAAATTGAAATCCAATGTTTTGCTTCGTATGCTACAAGAGACTCGCTTGTGTATTAATTAATACAATTACATGATCGTTACATAAAACGTAATAATGATCTACTATACACTTTATTCTTAAAAATGTGTATTATTTTTCATAACACCCTGTATATACATAATGATGCCTACCATAATAATTTCGTATTTCTGTTCTCTCAAATTTAAACGCCAGAGCGTTCAAGAACATTTTCTATTTATTTTTTATTTAGGACTATTAAGAGCCCTTCAAAAATGATGCGCTCATGAAGTTCGCTTCTGCAACTGATTTTATGGACAGTAAGAGCGATGAGTCACTGTACAGAATTTCGACCTACGACTTTAGTAAACCTCTAGAGCAAATTCACAATCGAATCAAGGAAGGTACATATTATTATATTTCTTATTTAATTTATTATTATGAATGTGTGGTTCGATTTTATGGTTTATTATTATTGTACCTATTTAATTTATATTTTTGCCACGGCTTCTCCGTCAGAGAATCAACTACTTACCTCAAGGTCGTGTTTCAGGGTTAGTAGAGGTAACGGTTCGTAGGAGTTCCAATAGTGAAATAAAAATTATTAATTTACTCTGATTTTGTTTTAATACAATATGTATTGTTATAATTATAAGCAAACGACAACATAAAGTTATAAAATAATTATGCAATATTTACACTACCAATACTTGCGATAACCAAAAAAAATTACGAAACACGGATCCGATTTAACCATCTAACAGCTGATCGGCTCTACCGGCTGGAATCTAATCTATAAATTTGTGATGAGAACTGAAAATAAGATAATGTATCGAAAACGAAATGAAAAGATTAATATTATATACCTTGCAAGTATTGGTAAAAATTTGATATCAAATTCTCTGGTAAGTATACGATCTATTCTAAATAATACAACCTATAAATAACTTATCTATGTACTTTAAATTACTTGGAATATGATGCAAAACCTTAACCTTTCATAATATCAATCAACAAATAATAAGTTATAATTTCTTTTCAGCGTCTGAATACTGGAAACTCGTTCACATTGATCTATGTGATTAATGTCTCGTACAAAAATTGCTCAATGCAAATATTATTTGATTAAATGGTTATCTCACCAATTCAGAAGACTAGAAGTTTAGTTGTGGTAAGTTATTACCCACAACTCGTCTCAGCTATTTCTTCGCATCCAGGAACTCTCGTTCTCCTGTCTGCAGCACCTTGCTACTTATATCCCCTGGTTTTTTTTCCAGAAGAGAAACAATTTTATTCTTGTTTTTAGGATGAAAATTTTTTATCCGCTCCTTTCTTTTCGTTACCCTTCAACAACCCCTTAGTTTCCCTCTAGCAACCTGTCCTGAAAAACCTAATTTACTTCCTTCCACAATGTCTTACCAACCTCCAATTTTTTATTAATCATGTCAATACTTCTTTAATTTCACTTTGACACTTCATGACATTTTAATCAAATTTGATATTCATGATATTATTAATTAACATTTATAACATAAACTAAATCAGAGTATCTTTATAATTTATCTTAAACATTATTCAAAATCTTATAATTTAAATCAAACCACATAACAAACATGACATACAAACATTATATTTCAATTGGGTATACTCTTGACAGTTTACTTCAAATGATTGTTATTATGAATCTACCTTATATTACCTTATATTTAATGCCAACATCTATTATTATATAAATTTTACCTAGGTGGTGTATGAATTGTTCATTATTAATTGTACACAATATTTTTTTTTCAAGAGTGGTTTCTAATTTATAGTTGTGACTTTTTGAATTTTTATTAAAATAGTTATATATGATTCAATCTATAACAATATATTAAAAAGCAGGGGATTAAAAAAGACTTGCCTATATAGAGAAGAAACGGATTCAATGAAATTGTTGGTTTTGGAGTTAAAAAATTTCACAGTTCTTTTAAAGCACAGAGAAAGCTTTTGTTTGCTAAAAAATGGAAAGTTTTGTGGAGTAATTAATATAACTGAAAATGTTGGGAGAAATATTACATAAATTTTGAAAAATTATTTAAATATAGAAGATTTAATATTGTAGAAAATATTGAAGTTGACTGTACTAAAATATATAGAAAATGTTTAGCATTTGACATCAACAACAAAAAATTCTTATTTTCTTTATTGCATCATAATTAAATCAACCATATATAAATAATTCGAGGATATACATGTTTGGCAAACGATATCTTCCCATTCATATTATTCCAGCCATGGGTCACCAGGCCTCTTTAGCGCTAATCTGTTCTATATATTTTACAACTACTTTATTTATCAACTAAGGTTTAATCCAAATAATTTAAATACTATTTTCATTTCAAAAGAAAAAAATTATTTTGAATACCTGTACCCGGTATCTGACTCAAGCCACCAATCCACATTATCCTATTACTCTATAGTGTAGTAGATTGTAAATTTGCAGTTAAATAGTTAGGAAGTGTGTATCGATTAACAACTATTCCAATGATAAATCATAAGAAAACCTGGATAAAATTTTATGATGCTATCCTGATAACGCAGGTAATTGATTATTGGAAATTTCTCTTTTTAACATTGGTAACCAATATTGACTACATTCGGCTGAAATACTAGCTACACATTTATATGTATTTAGTTGTATTAAAGAACTTTCTTTGATTTTTCGTCTTTTATTATTGGGCTCTTTCAATATTATTTTTGTCGAATCCCATTGAATTTTATGCCCCTCTTCCCAAGCATGTTTACAAATACCTGACTTAAAGAACTCCCTATTTTTTATATACTTTTTATGTTCACTTATTCGGACTTTCAATGGTCTAGATGTTTCACTTAAATAGAATTTGTCGCATTCACAAGATATCTGATGTATGCAATTTTTTTAAGATTGTTCTTAATTTTTTGGTTTCGTTTTTGTTAGGATAGCAGTTACAAAACAGAATTATCATCTAATGCTATATTTGGGTTTGATACAGCACCAGGAACATCTCCTGGCAAAAGAGTCACTGTATCCATAGTCCCGATATAATGTGACGTATCTGCTTTTTGACGTTTGACTTATTATAGGGATGCATTCTGTAATTCACCTTGGTTGCTTCGGTTACTGATTTCGCGTTCCGTAAGTGTCAAATTATCGGCTGGTGCCTGAAAAATAGTAGAATAATTGCGGAACTTGGTTCCTGAAAAAAACGGTAGATGTCCTGCACCAAAGCAGCCGTCGATTTTCCAAGGTTATTTTGGTTTGTCACATCAGTTTTAGCATTTTTGTTTGTTATATTTTCAAAATCATAAATATATTTAAACCGATGAGAGATGGATTCGTTAATTAAGGTAGGTTGATTATTATTTAAAATTAGAATTATTATGTTCCAGGATAATATTTCGCTCGATTGCGCTTTCTGTGAACTGGAATTGGGAACCGTGGCTACTATAATTGGTAAAAAGACATTGGCAAAACATGCATGTTTGAAAGAATTGTGAATTTAAATTATGAAACTAAAAAGATTTACAGAGCAACAACTAATGAACTTGAGAATTTTTAGTGTTCAGCTTCTGCCTTTTCATCAAATCAATCAAATAATAATGTGCCATCCCTAAAGGATTCAGAACAGTATAGACTTTCATCAACAAGCATTCCATCAGTACATACAATGGTATTGGGAAATCCCATTCCCGCAAAACCATTTATTACTTCTTTCAAGTATTCACCTGTAGGCCATTTACAAATATTTTCGCTAAATTAAATTAATCAATTTATAAATAGTACCTATATGATTCTTATAATGTACACATGTACATTTGAAATTATTAAAATTACATAAGTAGTTGACAAAAATGTTAATTCATACCTGTAGGAATCTGGGGTTCCAAAATGCCAAAGAGCAATTAATAATTGGGCTTCTGCCGATATGGTATGCCTTCCTTTATCAGTGATATCTGATGATATTTGTGTTCGCTAATCAATAAAAGTACATGATTGAAGGTAGGCCTGTTCATCCTGAAGTATTCTCTGAACTTTTCATCAAAATAGTGATCAACCACCTCTTCAATATATCCCTGTACCCTAGGGCGAGAAATTGTGGGGTAACAAGCATTAAAATAAAAAATTGGGGATATTTACTATCTGATCCCTAATTTTCAATATGTATATAATTACTTATCCATGGGTCATCTAGAACGAACTTCATCTTCACTACTTGTGCTAGAATATGAATTTAGAACATCATTGAATAAAAACAAAGCTACATTATCATCCATATTATAATTTGTAGAAGTAGAAGAAAACGAAAATGAAAGTAGATGAAACAATACTGATAAATTCGATGATAAAAAATAACCGAAACCTAACCTCTTTCAATATAGCCCAAACACAACATATTCTACATTATCGGTTATTTAATCAAAGATTGAACTCAAACGTTCCACTCACCACTAATAAAAATGAATCTATTGAACTGAGTGAACTACTGAACGATTTAAGCGACCTAGTTCATTTCATTCGGTGAACGAGAGTGAACAACTCTGATCATTGAACGAGCAAGTACAAGCCTACTGGAGAGCCATGGCTACCTGTAACATAAGGCCGGAATCCGAGATGTGGCAACGTGGCGCACCTGTCGAATAGTGGGCCGATGAGAACGACTTGTAGGCCTAATATAATGGTGAGAAATATGAAATAAACTAAGCTATAAAACAATGTTAACGAATAAAAATCGAAATATTTATAGGTGGACTGAATAAAATAAAACTGCAAAAGGTAATTTATTGATGAGAATATAAAATATGAAGAAAATCAGCCTCTACCATCCTCTACAGCTGACCAGGCACCACCTTAAAATAATTAGTTCTTCACCTTTTATTTCTTATACCTTTATTAATACAAACTGCACAACATACAATAATATGGGTACAACATAATTCTTATGAAGTTATATAAGAAGTAGGTATTTAAATCATAAAACTGGATTATAATGAAGTATTTACTTACTAGCTTGTGATGTATCTTGAATTGTTTTTGAATAGTTATTTATAAAAATATCTGCTAAAATAGATAACATCATTTCTTAAAGAAAACTAGTTTGAGGTTGATTGCATGAACAGAAATCCTGAGAATTAAATTTATCTTTATTTTTGTTAACGTGAGTAAAATGAGTTTTTTTGCTTGACACCTTGAAAATTTCAAATTCAAACTGCTCAGATATTAAAATATTCAGTATATTATGAACTAATATAATTCAGATGGAATAGTTAATCTGCCTCTATTTGAAATTTCGAAATTGTTACATATGCATAAGTAGTTGATCTGTGTGTGGTCTGCTATACCATTGACAGATGGCCGCTAGGTGGCCCGGCAGACAACAGACAGAGCAATCAATCAATAATCAGAAACCAAGTGAAAAACATCTTGGAATATAATGTTGAATATTATTAATAAATAGTTTGTTATTGATCTGAGATAATAAATAAATGAACAAAACATAACTTGGTGTCAGGTGAAAACACGCTAATATAAAAAAAAGAAAAAACAAAGAAACTGGATACAAGTAAGTACTGTATAGATAAAAAGAAAAATGTCAACATTTAAACCACCAAAAGCTTTGGTGTTTGACCAACACACAGCACAAAATTCATGAATAGCTTCAAAATATACATGAAAGCACCTGGCCATGACAGTAAAGATGATGGAACAAAAATAGCTATATTTTTAAATATTGCCGGCGAGGATGCTCAGGTATCCCAAACATTGATTCCTTAGTAAGAGACCGAGTAGTCGTTGGAATATTAGACGCAGAGGTGCAAGAAAGGCTTTTCAGGGTGAGAAAATTAACTCTGAGTCAGGCTGAAGATATTTGTAGAGCATCAAAGGCAAGTAAGAAGCAGGTTCAAAACATCAGAGGAAACTCAATACAGGTTGATGCAGTTAAAAAATATAGTCAAGCTTGTGCCAGTACCAGTGCATATGAGTGCTTTAGATGCAAAACAAAGCATGGTCCTAGGAGCTGTCCTGCCTTTGGTAAGATTTGTACAGTTTGCAAAAAACCAAACCATTTTGCAATAGGTTGTAAAATAGACAGCAAAATCAAGGTAAGAAACATACTAGTATTAAAAAGAAAGTGCATGAGGTTGAAAAGAGTGAGTCAGATATTACTACAGGTGATGAAGAATCAGATACGCCGTATTTGGACTCCGTGACATGAGATCATGTGAAATTTAAGAACAAAAGAAAAGATATGTGGACTGAGAATGTTTTGATAAATAATGAGTTTATTTCTTTCAAGGAAGATGCTGGAGCGAATTGTAACTATTTACCTCTTAAGTTTGTAAAAAAATTGGGGTAGAAAACAAATAATAAAAAACAGCCTATCCTTAAATACATACGGCAATAATAAAATTAAAGCTATTGGGTATGTAATACTACATTGTATGATAAAAGAAAAATTTTGTCAGATTAAATTTATTGTTGTTGACTGTGACAGTATGCCTATCTTGGGACTAAACACCTGTTTTCAGCTTAAATTAGTAAAACAAATAGATTCGCTAAATAATAAAAAACAACAGTTTTTAGATAAAAACTCTGAGGTTTTTGAGGGTACCGGAAAAGTACCTTATAAGTATAAAATAATCTTAAAACAAAACGCGGTCCCTTACTCTAGTAGTTGCAGAAGAATGCCAGAAACACTAAAACCAAAACTAAAAGCAGCACTAGACGATCTTGAAAATAGGGAGATTATTTCCAAGATGGAGCAACCAACAGAATGGGTCAATAATATAGTAATTGTACAAAAACCATCTGGAAAGTTGAGGATCTGTCTTGACCCATTACATTTGAACAAGATTGTTTGTTTAGATTAGTATCCGATACCCACTGTTGAGGAACTTAGTTTAAAGTTAAGAGGTAAAAACATTTTTACTGTTTTAGATCTGAAAGAAGGATTTTATCATGTTACTCTAGATGAAGAGAGCCGGAAACTTTGCACGTTTATCACTCCTTTTGGAAAATATTGCTTCAGTCGGTTGCCTTTTGGACTTAATGTTAGTCCGGAAGTTTTTCAAAGAATTAATGAAAAAATTTTTGGGGATTTACCCATCGGTATTTATTTCGATGATTTTATAATTGGGGGAATAGATGAAACGGAACATAATAAAATCTTAAATGAAGTTATTAGTAGAGCCAAGAAATTTGGTATAAAATTTAATAAGTTGAAAAAAAGAGCCACTTATGCAACATGAAAGACCAAATGTTCCTTTTCTTAAAGTAGCAGCCGATATTTTAACTTATGCAGGAAAATATTATTTATCAGTAATGGATTATTACAGTAACTGGCTTGAGTTGATTCCTTTGGACAGTAAAAATGTTACAGAAATAATTTTAAAATTAAAATGTGTCTTTGCTACTCATGGCATTCCATCTACTATCATTTCAGACAATGTCCCGTTTAACAGCAAAAAGTTCAAAGATTTTGCTAAGAACTGGGAAATTACTTCATTCACGACAAGTCCAAGGTATCCCAAGTCTAATGGACTTGCAGCTGTTGCTATTTGTAAAGATATTCTAAAGAAATGCCGTGACTCTGGAGATGATCTTTATCAAGCATTACTTGAAGATAGGACTTGTCCTCTAACAGGTATTGGTGTTTCACCATCTCAACTGCTAAACAATCGCCTACTAAGATCAACGTTACCCATTTCTAAA
>CAJUYI010003861.1:10838-21002 GCA_910591695.1 Galerucella pusilla | reverse complement strand
AACAGGATTCAGTCAAGACAAATGTTGCCATGTTTTGAAAAAAAATCTGACTACTTTAGAAATAGAAATGAGTAGAGTAATGTTAGTTAGTTTAGTTACCTACAAGTTTTAGAGCTATTGCTATGTTTTTTATTATTCCGAACTTAAGGTTAATAAAATTAAAATTTAACTAAAATTCGTCTTTTTGTACCATTTTGCTATATTTAAGGAAATTTGAGGAACCTTAAAATGTTGACATTTCAATTTGAGATTTGGTAGGTTATTTTCTACAACCTTAAGCAGCACATTAATATGTATGTCATGACCATCTTACAAAAATTGAAAAAAATGATAAATATTAGTTAAGAGGCTCAAAGCCATATATTATCAAATATGGCATCCCCTTGAGGAACCTCTAGATATAAAGTCACTGGGTTTTTTTTTCGTATACTTGACTCTGATAGCAAGAAGCATATTTTTTCAACTATGACACAACACTATTAAACTTTTTTGTTTTTTCGTTAATTTTCGTTCCACCCTACTGTGCAATGATATAGGAAACCAGGAAAACTATATCTGCTGATCTTTACAATTATTACTCAAGAAGACAGTTTAATAATGGAGAACTTCCTAGATTCAGCTGTTCATTGAGGACTTCATATTGTGGGTCTGTTTTTCTATTCATATATATTAAGTCAATCACTAGATAGGGCACTATTTGGACTAGCCAAATATATATCAAGTATACATCATGTCAAAAGTAACTTCTGTCATTCTGACGATGATATTTATATCGAAACAATTGTCAATAATTCACTTACAATTTACACATTTTTACAAATATATTGTGGAGTCATTTAGAAACAGTTAGTTTCATTTAAAACCATATGCTAACAAAACGTTTTTTTTTGTTTTTACGTGCGTGTATTGATTATTGATTGTTCCCGATTTCGTGTATTGACTGTTTTTGGTAATCGTGTATTGATTAAGAATGTATGACGAGTGGACCCACGGCAATCGCAATGTCATTATCACTCACATTTTAATATTGACGCAAAACTATCTGTTTAACGAGCAATATTTACCACAAAATTGAATAAAAAACAACTAATCGTTCGGATTGGAATACCGACATACAACTGTTTGTTGCAGACCGAAGCAGCCGATTTGGACGTTTCTCGCACAAATCCCAAATTATGTTACTAACGTTGCTGCAACGTTCACAAATACTCAGCGCGGTTTGGCGCGATTCGGCGCGCTCTGTCTGGACGCTCTTTTTTTAGAATTTCACTACCGGTAAAGATATGAGAAGCTCTCTCTTGTTTCTGGAATGTATTTCACCTCTTTTAGTCCCACATTTGAGTTTTATTCACGTGCCGTATGTTCACATAAGTAATTTGAGAATGGAACTGGAGAATTTTTAGACTCTAAGACTCTTCTCTAGAACTAAGTAAGAGGAAGGGGGTACAATAGATATTCTAGGTCTCAATTAGTCATCTTAGTGACGTTCATAAATAGGGAATTTCATCTATAGACAAGTTGAGTAGCTTTTCGCGCTATGGAAAAGTCACAATTGACATGAACTCAAGCTGTAATAAAATCGAAATATATCAACTCATACGGCTGAGCATATAGAGAATGAAAAAAATTAGGATCTTCAGAATTTCAACAGTTTTTTTCTTAAACATAATAGTAACGTCGGGTTTCCAAACCATTTCATCCGCTTCTGCAATAGCCATTTATTCGTTTTTCAATAAAACTACCATAAAATATATTCAAGATTATACAAAATCGTCTGGTCTGTAAGAAAAAAGGATACGGCAGATATGATATATAGCAACATCGATATACTGAATTCATTGAGTTACACAATGCTATAAAAGCACAAGATAATGATAAACGGAGCAGAGTAAAACTCGCGTCGGATTCAATTTGAATAGCAATAATAAAATATACGGGCGATTCATGTATAGGCAGTATCATATCACATCTAGGGCTTATTTCTTTCCCTGTCAGGAATTGTAATATTCTGGGATCGTTTAATAAATGCCCCAGACTACAATATACCAAAATATGAGATAAAACGCGAGGATTTGAGTTTATTCCACAATGTATAGCAGCTTTATAATTTATATAATTCATTGTGACAAAGTAATGTTGGCTTATTTTCACGACATGGTACTTATGTATTTATTCTTCTACATTCTGATGTGGGTGAATTAGATTATTTTTCTCTGGATCGTACTGATCGTACATTCCCTTTGGACTTGATGGTCGATGCTAAAATTAATGATAGGAGTTTATAATAATACAAATGGGAGTAAGTTTAACGAACTAGAAGCGTTTCTTGGACAAAAAAGCCAAAAATTATGCTTCTGATCAAGAACACCTCCTACATAAACTCTGTAATGCAAACTGTGATGATTGCACATTTATTGGTCTGTTTTACAGGTAGTTCTGATTATGGATTATTTAGGAGGATGTAGAGGTCAAGAACTTTAATATGAAGATCAATCACATTGAAAATAGGGTGGTAGGATAAGGTGGTTGAAATTCCGGAAAGTAGAACAGGTAGTGAAAAATTCACAATTTTGGAAGAAAACGAGATCTCTGTATTGGGCCGGGTCCTGAAAGGTTGTTTCTAACGTATCTTTGGGAAAAAATTCCGAGCCAAAGTGCAAATTTTTTAGATTTGCCGGATCCAGAAACTTTCACGGAGCATTGTTTCCGAAGGACTTCTGCTACTTGGTCAATGCAGGAGCAAATATGACAACAATGAAACGACATTGTTGATGGATCCTTGCAATGCGGGAAATAATTCCAGTGGAAAACTCGACAATTATTGTGGGTTTGTTTTTGTAAATACAATGGAGGGAGTTTAAAGAATAATAACTACTCCTAAGGAAGTTACGGTAACTGAAGGTTCATTTGTTTATAATGTATCGGTGTAAAATGAAATAAATAACGACAACCCAAAAAAAATCACTCGCTTTTAACTCAATTATTACTTGTCACTTTTGAATACATTTCAAAGAATTTTAGATTGAAGCTCACTTTTCATCGTGATCTAATTAATTAAAGCATAGTTCTAAAGCAGCTTATCGACTTTTACCAGAAATTTGAATTAAATTCACCATAAATAACCAACAAAATCATGAATATGAAACAGGGAACATTAAGTAGAAACTCACACTTTAAATTGTATTTTAAATATTGAATTTCCTATTTAGAGACGTATTGCTAATAAAAAATGTTTGCTGATACTTTTATCGAGCAATATAAAGTTACATAAGAATTTGAAATGCTATTAAAGTTTCTACTCTTTCTACAACCCACTTATAATTTAAAAAGTTATCCAATTTGTCTCTCAGTTCCTTCACCACATGACATACGTAAAGAGCAGTTTATAAGTATTACTATGGTTGTCGTTAAGTAAAATATTTTTTCTTGAAATAAACCAACACTCTGGAAATACATGACTGATCCAAATGAAATGGAACCAATTTTTCATTTTATATAGTGTGTCCACGGATTGGGTGCCCAAGAAGAGAAACATCCAGCTATCCCATTTAAGTTATGTTGCGGACTATGATGGTATCGTATCGTATTACAGTTGAACAAAAAGCCGACAACTTTAAGTTCGCACAATATCTATTACGTGAAGTATACCCTCGCTAGAAATCTAACATGGAACTATCACATACAAAGCAGAGCGACTAGGGCATATGTGGCTTATGAGCAATGTCGGCGGACAGTGTGTGTGTGAGGTTGTGATATTGACTGCGGATCCTTGTGGTTCCATTAGCCTAACCAATCGGCGGACAGCGGGACGCACATGGGAGCTATTCCATGGGGACCTAAGGTTCTACACACAACGGCCATCCAAAAATTATATCAAATACACCGAACGGCTTGTTCAAACATTACTGGAGCCAGAAGAACAACACCAGTCGCGGCAATGGAAGTGATTACTGGTCTGAGACTTGTACGTCAAGGAGGCGTAAATGGCCATGGTACGATTGCGTACGGCTGGTGTAAGCCCCGTAGTAGGAGTGGGACAATTGAGACTAAGACTATGGCGAGAAGCGCTTACTGTACTACCTCTGCTACAGGCGGCCAGTGATCCAATAAAACCCAGGTTTGTGTTCAATAAGCCCTACAAAAAATGAATGGAACAGAGTACAGAGCCATATGCTGCAAATACAGTACGCATATCTACAGACGGCTCAAAAACCTAAGAATATGAAGTTTAATTCAGAAAAGATTTAGCTGGTGCTGAAGCAAAGTATCAGTTTGAAACCAGAAAAAATAATGGTGATGACGATTAACCGCAAGGAACTTTCTTAGTGAGAATCGTGAGCATTAGAATTAAGGTTTCAATTTTAAATTGATGTTTTTAATTCGGGAAACCAAGTATGCACAGTAGATTAAATAGTTACATCAATTAATTCCGGCTTTTCAAAATTGTCTGGTTAAACTGTGTCATATTTGTTGATGTTTAACCATACACAGATGATTTCTGATTTTTAGAAATGCTTATTTAATTAAGCTGTTGATGTTGGATAGGTAGATATAATTTGTGTTATACAACAAAATTCTCTGTGTATTTTATTTATAGTTTTTTTTGTATCTGTGAATCAATTATTATGATTCACATGTTGATCGGGATGATAATTAAATTATATTAAGTCTGGTAGAAGGACCAAAGTAAGTCTTTGTGTTCAAATAGCGGACTATATATTCATGCTAGATAACCGTATCTGATTTATGTTCAATGTTTACTATCGTTACTGCATGATTGCGTATATTTGTTGAAGCATAACGAACGATTTGTGTGTTTATCACCTCAGCTTCCAACGACAGCTGTCATCACTTATTATTATCAATATTGATTATCAATCGACAATAACACGACATCTTGTAATATGTAATTATCATCAGTGTATGTAAGATATTTAACGGAGAAGAAGAATTAAATATTGGTATATCTAATAAATACAGTATCCTACAAAATTAGGCTGAACTCAGACGGACCACAGCGACGTGTCACGACAACTTCATAAATGTGGTTGTGGCTAAACTGAGACGGACCACAGCGACGCAACTAGTTTGTGCTTTTGTTATAGTCATCTGTCGTTAAAGACGTCTCCAATTAACGACAATGGTGTTCGGTATTGTTCATCAGTTTCAGTATGGAGAAACGAGGAGTGGCCAGTATTCGCATTGCGGAGGCGGTCTGTCGTCCATGTGTTTTGCATTGAACCACCAACAACGACAATTTTGTGGGTGATACCGTCGCTGAGATCAACTACAAGAAGCCGTTCGTCTGAGTACTGCTCTAATTCTATTTCATTCTCAATATTACCACGATCTCTGCCCACTAACAACCACAATTATGAAGTTGTCGTGACGCGTCTCTGTGGTCCGTCTGAGTTTAGCCTAAAGACTATTCAAGTGTAGTCTGATGTGAAGTGAGATATCTACTATGTCGAAGCAGTTCAGTTAGCATCTACTAAAACTTTGTAATGATAGAATATCTACCGTTATGTTTCACGTCATTTTCTGTTGAAAAATTTCAAATAATTTCTTTCAAACCCTCTTTCTACGTCCTTGCCTACCAACATAATATCTCCAATACCTTTTTTCTGCGTTCAGCCGACATAAAAAACTTCTAAATAGCATCCATAATATTGAACCTATCTCTCGCACAATTTGCACACGAGCACACGTCCCTACTCTCCACCTTTTTTTAAGGCATGGAACTTGTCTGTTTTCGTTTTTTTGTCACTCCAAAGAGCAATTCTCCGCTTTGTGGCACAGCATACTTAAAATATAATTTTTCCTGAAAGCAGACTCATATCATGCCAGAGAGTCATGTGGAAATTTGGGCAATGACTCTCGAGTATATCGCACACACCCAGTTGTAAAAACAGTAATAGGTATGGGACAAACAATTATTTTTAAAATCCGATCTATATCCAATGAAAGCGACACGGCACCGACCACATATTCTCAACATTTCTCATTTTTGGATGGATATGTTGACATAAAAACGAGAAATTTATTTAATACAATTTTGACACATGATATTGTCTTCACACTAATCCAATCAACATCATTATCCATTGATTGAAATATATTTGAAACAATTCCATCTATTTTTCAGCGAAGTTATTCTCCAATCAGAGATGTTTCACAATAGAAATGTCGACGACATCCTGTATAATCCGACCATCATGGAAAAACCACTGGTTATTTTATTCAATAAACCAAATTAAAATATTTAGTGTAGGTACTGATAATAATGTAGAAGCTGTCTTCGGCGCTCCAAGCCAGTTATCCTTTTTCAAAGTATATAATATAGACATTGATAGTAACTAGATTACCTTCACATCCTAAACATCCTAAAATGCCTAGCTAGTCCTTCGGTAACACAATTTTGTGGTTAACCACTATATGGAAGGGTGTGTTTGGAATTACATTTTGAATTTATGAGTTGGTCTGAAAAGGGATCAATAATTTTATTTGCTTTATTTATAATTAAAAATTATACTGAGACTGATTTTCCTGACAAAATTAATACAGCTCAACTCTGTAAGGTTTATGTGTACTATTCACATTATTTGTACTAGCTGGTACAGAATATTTCACAATATTCTGTTTACCCGGCATCTATCCTTAACTATTCAATAATCAAAGTTTCCAAATCCTGGATTGTACAGTTAGGAGTATCAGATCCGTATTCGGAAAATTTAGATACTAAAAAATGAATTGAATTCATTATCTCGTCGAGGTGAATAATTGAATGATTTTCACATCTTCATTTTCAAATATTCTGTAAATAATCATAACACTACATTCGTGAAGGAGAATACTTCATTATCGCTTGCCTTTTATTGACGGTACAATATTTATATTCCATCCACCATAAACTTGTTCAGCCACAAACTACCTAGAGCTGGTATCTTTTGTTCCTGGTATAGGACATATACAGATCTTTTGCCAGGCTTCATTTATAATTCTCAATAGTACCTACGTCTCCTAGATTCTGGATCATTCCGGTTGTAACTTTATCGTTTCCTTGTATTTCTGATTTTCAACGTTTCAACTAAACAACATTCTTCAGTTCTTCCTTCCTAATTTTTTGAATTTCTATTTTTTTGGTTTGATTTTCTGTTCCTAATTTTTCTTCCGTGATTTCATTCGGCTGAGTTTGATCGTCTAATAATTCTTGGTAATATTCATTCCTCTTTCCACCATGTCTTCTTCATGTGTTGGAATTTCTTGGTTTTTATCTCCTAGTCATTATTCAGTTACTTTCTATTCTGCTTCCAAGGATTTGGAAACTAACTTTCCCCATTTTGTTCCCAAAATCTATCCATAAATTCTGTTTCACTTGTAAGACTAGATGTTCAACTTTCTCCCTTTGTTTTTTGTATACTTATTCCATATTGTCTTGCTGTTTTTCATATATTCTTCCTATTCCTTTTTATTTTTATCCACTTGTTTTTTTATATTATCATTCCACCATTCAGTTTGTTTTTACCTTTTGTCTGATTTATAGGTCTTCAAGTACATTCCATCCTTGTTCCGCGTCCAGGTGTTTTATCTTGTTAAATTCATTTTTCAGACTTTTTTCTATTTTGGGACAATATTTAAAATTATTATCTCGAAATCCACACTACCCGATTCATCTATAAATATTTGAATCTCATGCAATTCAGGACCTCAATTCTACCATCGTTTCAAATGTTCCTGTTTCAAACGCAAAAACTGCATTAAACATTCAATCTATAAATATTGGCAAGATCGTTAGACCAAATCAAACTTCAAGCTTCGCAGAATGAAGAAATACGTCAGCCCCTGGAAATCACTCTCGGTCTAAATAGAGCCAAGATCTTACCGCGCCTTAGAGTCGGACATACAACATTGTCTCGCGATCTGATTCCACGGCACTTCAGTGCGCAACTGCTGCAATCAGTCACTGACAGTGAGCCATATACTGATCGAATGTGATAAGTTCCGGCTTCAGAGACAAACACATTTCCCCGACCAAATATGTACTTGGTGAAAACTGTGATATGCCTCACTTTGACGCTCCATCCTTGGAGCCGTTACACATGGGACTGATGGTCAGTCCTGGTCATCCGCGGGGGCCATTATATATAATACGACATTTCACATGTACAGCGTATCGCCAGTCCGTAGATTCGTCAGCAAAGGCATACGGCGAGCCCGTGCGCACTGCGTATACTACACATCAGGTGGGGCTATAGTACATTATGCGGCTTAACACACTTATCCTGATGGCCAGTTGCGTATAACTTCCCGGTTCAATCACAGTGTTGTATTATCTACTTTTTACGGCAAGAACGATGGCGAAAAATGAGTTACGTATAGATACAAAAATTCTAATAAGTCTTATTGAAGAAAATTGATGTATTTGGGATACTTCAGATTAAAATTACAAAGACACAGACAAGATGTGTTAAAATTGTTACCCATCTCTTGAACATACAAAATTGTACAAGACACAACATGCTTTGATAATTTCATTGCAAAGGCGAGGAGAAACATTAAGGGGTCTGTGGAAAATACGCCACTTGTTGATTAAAAGACCAAAGGCACATTCAATTGATCTCCTCGCTCATGTAAGCCTGTAGTTTGAAATTTTCTTTTTGTGATTCAGATTTTTCCTCCTATAAGCACACAGATTGAGAGTCTGTTGATTCTTCGTTGGACAAATTTTTATCTAAGCACTTGCAGAAGTTTTGTAGCAAACTTGCGTAGGCACACTGTACATATAGATTGTTTAACCCATTTCAAAATGAAACTTGCCCATTTTTTGTTATAGGAAATAAGGTTTTTTGTAAAAAACACGTTTTATACAGTTCAAACATTCACACGAATATTAAAACCACTTCAACATTCTAAAATAGCTTTCGGTTGTATAATAAAATTTTACTGCGAGTATATTTCACGATTATCCCATCCAAAATATATCTCCATATATTTGTTACTGATTGCAACGATTCCTGTGTTAAATATATTTGTGTTTGTTTAGCGAAACGTTGTGAAATTTCGATAAAACTAGATTTGGCTCGTTTATAAATAGATTATTTTTATGATTAGCTTACCGGTGATCAGGCAAAACCGTATTATGTTTTCAGAACACCATCGATGCACTCATATGAACAATGGAATTTAAATGATTTTCCTTTTTACTATTGTTTTCAAGTTGAATTTACAAGATTTAATCATTCCAGTTAATATACAAAAGTGCCTGAACTACACGAATAGCTGCAACTGGGACTTTTAACATCAACCCTACCAAAACCATCTCAAAAGACATTGAACATGATAGGAGTGAGGTTGAATAAAGACGAGAAGTCAAATATCTAGGTTGAGCTATAGACAGTGACTTCTTGTGGGACAAACACAAAAACAGGATTATATACAAAGCAGAAATGGCTTTGATGGTATGGAGGAACTTGGTAGAAAGAAATTGAGTTTATAGCTCACTAATCCTGAGGTAAACTGCTATAGTATGATCAAAATTACTTAGAGCGCTATTGCGTGGAGTAGTAGAACTCACGTATTGACGACGAGAGAAATCCTCTCCCAAAATTTGAAGACTAGCCTTTATTCGCATTACAGAACCCCTGAGACGTACCACAAGACTAGGCATGAGGACAACTTTCCAAAGAGATTCGATACGGAATTGAACAACAAGATGGAATGGCATCCAAATACCATCACCAGACTTGGAAATAATGCCTTCCAATGGTACACATACGGCCTTGGAACAATAAAAGGAACTGGGATAGTTGTTCATGGGTCAGGAACCAAACACTCCGAAGGCGTGGGAAGGCGTGCCCAGTTCAGTATTTATTATGATATAGAAGGCAGATGATTATCATAATGCAGGATAGTCCAGTGGCTATCGAAGCACTGAGTTCTTGTGTACTCAGCTTTTGAAATGGAATGGGAATGCCGAAGCGATATAGTCACAATTGAAGATACTCCTAGGTGACTACAACCTATTAAGATTGAATGAATGATTCGAGGGATTTATTCGCGAACTAAGCAATGTGTGTGGAGACTGTTCAGTATAACTAAAAGAGACAGGCCAGCAACGTGTTAAAATCAGTTATTTTAACATCATGTGACGTCGTTCGCTTCTTT
>CAJUYI010003861.1:0-10828 GCA_910591695.1 Galerucella pusilla | reverse complement strand
TTTAAAATTAATAATATTAAAGTCCACTCTCATTTTAATCCTTCACAGCAACGAAGTCAACTTTAATCTGTAATTGACGAGGGTGATACAAAATAACTTCAACTTCATAAATAGTTGTTTTATCAAATATGGATCGATACAAATCCAAATAATAATAAGTTATTATCAATTGAGTTATGGAAGTTGTGATTTCTCGGTATAAATGGTGTTTTATGAGCATTGAGCCAATTTTAAGTTTGTCGTGCGTAATGACAAAGGGTGGACTCTAACCATTTGTATGATAAGAAAGAAAGTTACAAAAACGATTCGGGAACAAAAAAGATTCACCACCAGGAAAAAATTGACAATGCAAAAAATTATACTAAGAAAATGTGGTTAACCATTAAAGACATTATAGGACAAAAAACCCAAAAATTTTATTTAGATAACATAGATTTCGAGGGATATAATGAGACAATACAGTAAAATTTTAATAATTTTCATAATGATAGCATAAAAAATATAGAAAGTAGTATAAAACATAAAAAGTATCCAATAATTTGGCAACAACAATTAATGCATATGGATCAAATGACAAGCTTTCTGGAAATTACTACGAGCTAAGAAAGATTGTGTTTAACTTGAAGAATAAATGTACTAGTGATACCTGCTCTAATGTTAAGATCTTTGAAGATTTATTTTGTGTTGTTGGTTACCCTCTATTAAACATAGTAAATACTATAATACGTGAGGGTGTTATATCAGATGATTTGAAGACTAGCGCGATAGTGCCAATGCCAAAAGTGCCATGTCCATCTGAACCGGAATAATGCAGGCCTAGTAATCTTCTGTCTGTAGTAGATAAAATCATTGAAATAGTGCTAAAAGATCAGCTACAGCAGTTCTTTGAGAAAAATGGTCTAATCTACAAGGGACAGTCTGGATTTCCTAATCATCATTCTTGTGAAACTTCGATACAATTTGTGTGTTCGAGGTGGAGAGGGTAGATAAATGAAAATAAAGTAGTGCTAAGTGTGTTTGTAGATTCAAAGTGGGCGTTTGAAACTATAAATCGGAAGCAACTTATTGATAAATCGAGAATTTATGGCATAACATCATCGGCATTAACACTACTTGAAAACTTTAACAAATCGTCATCACGTAACGAGGATTAATAACATTTGCTCCGGTAAAGTGGAAAGTTGTTACGGTGTACCGCAAGGTAGTGTGTTAGGGCCATTACTATTCATCATATATGTTAATGATCTGTCATATTTTTAAAAAGTGCCTTGTGAATTTATTTGACGATGATACACTTATATCCGTTGCTAGCAGTGATTATGACCAAATTACAACTGTATTGAATAATGAGCTGCAGCTTTTGACGATTGGTTATGTGTTTCTAAATTGAAACTGAATGCTGATAAAACCAAATATATGGTTATTGATTCTAAAAACAATTGTTCCAGATTTATTTCACAACATCATAAGATCGTGTTAAATAATATTCAGATCGAAAGAGTAAAGACAATGGAATATTTAGAATAGGCAACAAAATTGGATTTTTTGGGAGAATTGCAAGAGAGTTATCTGAATGGTCAAAAAGATTAGTATACAATTCTATAATTCTTCTCCATTTCAATTACTGCACATCATTGTTACTTTCATGCTCCAAAGAACAACTAACTCGTCTGCAGATATTGCAAAACAAATGTATGAGAATATTACTCAAATGTGGTAGGCGCGTTCCTTTTGAAAATATGTTTAGACAATTGAATTGGTTGTCAGTCCAACAAAATGTTGAAAAAGCTAACCTGGTGTTTATTTACAATATAATTAATAAAAAATTACCTCAGTACCTAACTGATCTACAAGTATCTAGGTTTGGACTCCATGGCCGATTATTACGTACAAACCAATATTATAATGTAGAATTTACAAGTAAATCATTTATTATGAAATCACTGTTCTCCGATGGGCTTCGACTTCACAATTCGCTACCAACTGATATTAAAAACAGTAAAAATGTGTACATATTCAATAAAAATGTGAGTTTATTCCTTGGAGATGGGACATTTTAGTTTTAAGTTATTTTCTTTTGTATATTGTATATAAATAGAAATAGTTGTTTGTAATAAGCTTGGAGCTAAATAAACATTACTTACCTACTTACTTACTCATGATGTTCGTGAATAAAATTGGCCAATTTCAACTAACAGTCTTCAATTACCTTCAATTAACAAACTATCTAGATCGTCTTACGAAAAATACCTTCTTGAAATGATTGTAACTGAAACATTTTGTTTAGAAAAATATAAACACGTTTGTATTTCCCTGAAAATGTTATCAATAAGAAAAATTCTGCTTTGCACATGCTTACCAAAAAACGAGTAGCTCATATTATCCAGGATAATGCACAATGGATTCACCAGGGTTCTCGTTTTGTGAAGTGTAGATCTGAAATATAGGGAACTATCTAATTTTTTTGTCCATAGGTCTTTTATATAAAAGTATATTTGTTGCTGTCCAGTGAGTAACCAAAGAAAATGTTTTGAAAGTGCATCACGTATGAGTTTCGTGTGTTTTCAGATTTCTATTTAGGTTTCCGTTTGCAGCATCACATAATATTTTCTTTTTCATTCATTTTGATCGCTTCCTGATAACATTACAACGAAGCCAATTGTGAAAAAAAAACGTGCTGTGTAGATATATCGCGAGAAAAAGTCTGCTATATAATTCATCTTTTGAAGGCGGAAATTATTTCCAATACGTGTGAGATACTAAAAAAACCGACTTCTGTATATAATATTCTTAAACTAAGTTAGGAATTTGGGAACCCTTGGCTATATTCGACACTGAACACAGTTTACACTAACTATACTAACGCTCAACACCATTTCACGCGCGGTTCGGTAACGAAGTTATCCTCTTCAGAGACCGAGGGTAAGTTTTTTCCTCTACAATCCCCGACAGTTTCCGATATCCGTTCGAAATAGGATCGGATTCACACGAATTCTATGAATACATAACTTTTTCTCTTCATTTTATCAGACTTCTTAGATCACATTCTTCTGTAGCATTTTATATGTCCAAGACATTATTATAAAGCTTTTTTCTATATTTTTATTGGTGTACATTGTAAGTGATACTAAATATACGTTTCAATTGAATACCTTTTAAAAAATATTATCTTTGATTGATTTCCTTTCGAGATATTTGTTAAGCAAACCGAAGAACCACTTTGAAGCCCCACCCCTCAAACAAAGTAATAATTTTCCTCAAAGCCACAATCAGAAAGGACGATTCCCGCAACTTTTTTGTGTTTGTTTGATTTAATTTCATCTAACTTCTAATTGCGTTTAAACTCTTACCCTTAAGTGTGGCAGTTCAAAACTTTCTTAAAGACTCCATTTACTGAAAAATCGGTCGGATCAAAATTTTATGATAGAAACATGGGAAATGGGAACAAGTTGGCAAAGGAATACAGGGTTTCGTTGAAGAACTGAGGATTTGAAAACGCTAAGTGTTGGTTTTCAATCTAGACAGTACCAGATTTGCTGAAATATATATTTTATGGAAATGAAGAGAACTTATACGATGCTAACCAATCCACTTTTTGTCTCCAGGGGGCGTGGGCAGTCAAGGACCTCGTGATCCATGGCAGTTTGCAAACTTCACGTGGTTTCTTCTTATGTCAAACGGAGTATACTACTACTAATCACATCTTCATTAGATCACTGTCAGTTCTATTTAGGGAAAATATAGTTGAAGCAGAGGTTGTTACATTCAATTATCATAGTCATCAAACTTATAAGGACCAGCATCAACCGTTGAAATCGAAGCCTAACCTTTTGAACGGTAACTTGTAACGAAATGTCACGCCAGATTAGATTCGAGAGTTTCCATTTCAGTAATAGCCTGGGTAAATGTAATTTCATAGCTTCTGAACTGATGATATATCTACCTTGTACTAATGAGGGGCAAATACTCATACAAGTGATATTGTCCTTTTTAATCACAAACCAGAAGGATAGGTTATCTCTTGGAGATATCTCAACCCCGTATAACTTGGAACTGTAATTTATTATCTGTCGGAACACATAGCCCGAGAAGAAGATGTTTGTTATTTGAGTACGGTCTACTCTTCGGAAAGAAATTTTTGAAATTGTTGGGCATTATAATAATATCTTGACATTCACCATAATCCATTCATCAATAGGACATTTTCAGTTTTCAAACTCAACTCACTCACTTTCTTCCGGAATGTTTGAGGCAAGAAATTGTCTTGAAAAACAAAAAAAAATTCTCAAACCCCTCATAAAGCTACTATGTCGTGAATAAAAAAATCATAAGGTGGCTTCCAACGCTATGAAAAATGTTCTGTTGTTACCGCACAGTTAACTGTTGAAGTTTTTTAAAGCTTTTATTAAGAAGCTGGTGGCCCCGAAGACCATGAAATCGGTAGTACAAAAAATAGTAGTTATATAAAGTGTGTTCTCTAAGGACTGATAAAAAAAGCTGAATCGTTAAAAATGCATGTCAAGTGACCAAGAATATCACACAAGCAACTTTTGCGAAGGAATTACTGACAATTTATGTTATTGTGGTTGTAGTGGTTATTGTTATTGTGGTGTGAGAAATGGTACTTCTAGATCCCTTCAATCATCAAATGCTTCACCAAGGCTGGAAACAAACTCTAGGTGTTTGTTTTTAGTCACTTATTCCTTCAATAAAAAATTGTTCATCACTGTTCGCCACGAAGTCTTCAACACATTTCGAAATGGAGAAATCGAAGTCATCAGTGGTTAGTGCTTCTTCTATAGAAGAATATCCGTTAAAATCCAAACCCATTTCAGTTAATATTGTAGTGCATAGGTCGGTTGAATTATTGGACAGCTATTGGAAAACAGTTAACTATTGTTTTTGCCATAACTTTTCTCCAAGCTGCCACAATCTATATTGAAGCATTTGCCACTGTTATATTTTTTTCTATGACAAAATCTGCATATTTTGTGCCTATTGAGGTTACAGTGTCTCATATCTGTGCTTATTAGACCTTGCATTTTGAAGATGGTTCTCCAAAGATCAGTTTCTCCTGTTCCTAGCGTGACCGTGCAACGGTATTCCAGAGCACCTATTATAGGAACCTGTTCCTTCGCTTAAATAGCACATGTACAGTACTATCTGATATTTCTTGAATGCACCCGGTAAACTCTGGACTTTATTGCGAGCTACAGTCAAGAATCTGTTTAAAATTTAAACTTGCATTACAAGTCAAAATTCTACTAAGCCAAGAAAATAAGCTGGAAATAACCGCCTGATAAAAAGTTGATGTGGAAACTTTACCAATCGACAAAACACTTGACTCATTTTCTGTTCATAATAGTTTTTTTGTATCAAGAACTTTTTATGAAATGTTCATTTTCATCTCTCCCGTCCTTGGAGTTACGTTTAATACTCGACGTTATCGGATCAGTAAGATAACAAAGCCATTAGGCGCATTTAACTAACGATTCAAAAATACTGTTGCAGCTGTTGGCACTCAATTAGAGCAATATAGAAAATCTCGCAAAGTTCGTAGCCATCAGGTTAATGTTGATTCAATATTTTCATTTTCCTGATACACTCTGAAATAACAAGATTGATCAATTCGATAAAATTATCTCAAGTATTCGTTTAAAGCTGTTTATCATTAACTGGATTTAAGTGGAGCCAACGTAAACAGACCTAATAGTCCTAACCAAAGTGTGACAGATTAAGGTTTAATGGAAACTTTCAAGGGACTCAGCCCTAGTTTAATGAGAAACGGCTTCCTTTTGGATTGTTTTGGAATTCAAGTGAGTTGTAAATGTATGTCATTGACCTTTTAGGCAAAGGAGAGTTTCGGATGATTTGTTCAATAAAGGATAAAAAATTGAGTTGTAACACATACTATATCAATACAAGATGGGAAGATAGTCAAGCTATGAATTATTTCAGGTGGAATGAAAGTATAATTTATCAATGATTTTTGTTAATTTTTTAAAAATCAAACGAGATAATATTGGAACAGCTTAATAATAAGGGATGGAAAATTCAGAGAAAATGCTTCAAGACAACTAAAAACGAATAATGATACCTGCGTTATCAGGATAGTATCATAAGTTTTTATCCAGGTTTTCTTATGATTTATCATTGAAAGTATTGTTAATCGATACACAAAACTGTTTTTGACATAATTGAAAACTGTACCTGGGCCGTGCACTTCACTGAATCCCGTTCCTAGTAGCATGGTATATAAACAATATACTATGCTAGTAGACTATAAATTTGTTAGAATGTCATACAATAATAGTTAGGCAGGTATTTGTTTAACTAGGCAGAGAAGTAACATATTCACTGCTGTGTGAAATATATAATTTTTTTACGATTGTTTGTATATTTTATTTCACATTGGAGAATATTGAAAATATTGTTGTTTGATTTCCCCAAAAGGTTAACAAAAAGAATTATAAACAATATTTTAGGATGATATCTTAATGTAGTATTATTTCAGCTGTCAGAAAGTTTTCTTTAATTGCTTATTCTGGCAATCAGTAATAATTTGGCTAGAAATTCCACTATTTTATAAACACCATATAAAGTAACCTGTCTTCGCACAAGAGGGCGCAGATGTAAAGAAAAACGCAAAGTAGGTATAATCCCACTTATAACCCTAAAATTTGATAATAATACAATTTATATTATCGATGACAATATTTTGTCAGAATTTCTCTCTATCCCGCATATGAAATTGCGCTATTCAAACATGTCATATTTTGTCTTTTTGTGAATTCATTCACGAATAATTAACCCGTTTCAACAACCCAACAATTCATAAAAATGTTGAAATATAATCTGGGGTTTTACTGTGTCGACCGAACCTAAGCCACCAACCATGTACCTCACACATACACCACAAGTGATAAGAATCCGCAGAGAGCGAGACGTGAAATATGAATTCTGGATGGTTGCACTTGGAAACACGTACCGGCAAACCGCCTGGACATCTGCCAGTGGCAGTCCATGAAAAAATGGAAGAGGATACCTTTTTTCAATAAATTGTACATTTAATAAAAATGTTCATAGAGTTTAAGCACAAATATCTTTTTGCCATTCTGGTTCTTAAAAACGCAATCTTTTACCATTTGTAGTTACTCAAAACTTATGTAAATTTGAATCATATAATGTGCTGTGTCTTGAAATGTTATATTATTGAGCAGCTACAACGAGTGGAAATCAACAATTTAAAGGTCTTAATTGAGGCCTGTTGGTTAGAGTTTCACTTTATTGTCATGGTTAGGTTGAATAATCAAGTCGAACAAACCTTTTATGTTTCGCTGGTACTTGATGAAGATGGGAATCGGAAAGTAAATTTTAATTATTTGGTGTGGAATTTACCGAATACCACACGAGGTCAAATTTAATCGAAAAAATGTTTCTCGTTAATGAGTATTTTTAGAGAATTATCCCTCGTCTTCTACTCGAATTGCACAAAGTGGGCCAAGTTTGATTTAAATCGGTGGTTCAGTAAGTGAGGAGTTCATCGCGGACAAACAAAGTGGCACAAGATTTTTTTTTAATGAGGATTTTGATGAAAGGTTTGTTGATGAGAATATTTCCACTTCGATGTTCTTGTATTTGGCTTGGTTAGCTGCGTCTTTTCATTTGCCAATATTCTACTATTCACAATGGATCTATAAGAGCGCAGTGAAAAGCCATATAAACCTCATATTAATTTAATCTTATATTATCCTGGTTCACGGACCAGCATAAAACAAATAACACGGAGTTGCCAATACACGAAAGCCTTTATTTTCAAAACAAAAGAATGGGTAGAGAACAATGACATAATAATAATAGACTGATATTCAAATCAATGAGGCTACGGACATCTTACAGCTATTTCCGTGGATTTTATTACAGTGGTTATTCAACGTCTACTGCGTTTCAATGAAACTCAAAGCCATAGCACTTTCTTCGAATTTCCTTGATTATATAATTTTAATTACGTGTTGATTATGTTTTGTTTTCGAACTTCTCAAACACATATTTATTGCTTCTCATATTTATTTTGTTTTTGCGCGATCGATCTTTTTTGTTTATTTACAACATTGGTTGTCAGGACGGTAGGTTGTGTTTACTGGTTTCTAAGTCTAACACGTCGGTAAGTGATTTACTTACCGTTCAGACGTCGGTAAATAAATTACTTACCGACGTCTTAGCCCTACATACATTTAAGTGGTCCTGAATAATATATTAAGTACTTCATTCATTACATAAAAGGAACAAAGTTTATATAAATATTTTTTTCTACAAACGTGTTAAAAATGCCATTTTCAGCACTCCATAGAAGCCTTGAAAATGTCACTTTAAGACACTGAGTGCCTTAAAATGTTTATGGCACTGCTGGAAAAGTGAATTGTCAAATTTTGGAAGCAAACGTCAAAATATTTAGATTTTATTTATTAACATTAATATTAATAGTACAATTTGTGCAATTTGACAAATTAATTTCCTGCACTGCTGTTTTACCATTTTCCGTGGATAAGGAGGAGTGATACACAGAAAAAATGGAATTTAAATAATTTGAAATTATCTCCTTTGGATGTATTAATAAAGGTTTTTAAAATTTAATTCAAACTGTATTATTGCATTTTTTGAACGTTTGTAGAAAAAAGATTGTATGATATACGTGTCAAAAGTATCTTTTAAGGCACTCATGTGAATTGCAGAATTCGCTTCGCTCATTCTGCAAACCATGCGTGCCTTAAAAATGTACTTTTTACACTTATATCATAAATAACTATTAATGAACAGAACCGAACAGAACAATATAAAAAGTAATAAATAGCATAAAAACAATTCCACCAAAATGCAAATTATATTTTAAACTGATCGAGAAATATAAATGTCACTTTTGACATTTCGTTCATTTCGAAGAAATTTAAATTATTTTATTCGAAATTTAATACGATCGCGCAAAAAATGGTATGAGCATCTTAAACGTTAAGGATAATACCGGTCTCCAGCAGAATTGGAGGCTTCGCTACGCTTAGCCTCCAAACATTGCTGTCGAGCGGTAAACAACCCTTACCGTTCTTAATACTTGATATACTATATCCAGCAAATGAGCTAAGAACTTCGAAAGGTTTGTGCTTGAACTCCTGACTAGTTTTATGAATAAACTTACATTACACGACAAATATTCAACAAGAGTTTAAAATGTAGTCTACTCCCACCATCTTCCATACATTTCTGTATAACATTAGAAAGCGTACGAAGTTTTCAGTGCAGAGATTTTACCCCGTTGGAAGAGTCTTCCCTGGAACTAGAGGGATCAAAAATGGGCGAGTGGGTGTTAGTGGCGCTGCAATCAGCAAAACCGGAAACTTGGCTGACTCGCCTATAAATTTATAATCACTTCAAATGGCTCCCCGATAAAGGATTGCTTTTAAATATATGTGTAGGTGAAGTATTTGTACGTCGGCTTGCCACAATTCCAGACCATGAGCCCAATAGATTTTTGATATCAGAAGCTTGATCAATTGTATATTAGAGAGGGAGATGGTTTTGAAAATTTCATCCCAACACGATCAACTACGGCCGCTAGAGTAGGTATTTTTTGAAATACCTACGAAAAAAGTCGAAGGTTTATATATTTATAAAATAAAGTCTGGTTCCACGGCAAGCTGTTGACTAAACCACTATTTTGGGAAATATTTAAATGAATATGGCGCAATGTAATTTGATTCTTTTGATCTAACTATGTTATGCATAAACTGGAATATATTTTTATTTGACCGCCCCATTTGTGCTCTTCATCATTTTCCATTTGGTAGTCATTCAGGTACTATAGATAAAATATATATTTTTATTCATAGCATATTAATTCATAAGCTAAGACATTATTTCTCAATTTTGACCTGAAATATCGAACAATTTCGTGAACGCTATGTGAGGTATTCTATTTTATAACAATATGTTGAAGAAGGCAATTTTTTAAGTCAAGCTTACATGAGCGTTCATTGATATCTTCCATAACTTTATTTCAACAAATTATTGCATTGTTTGTAACTCAGTTTGTCTGAAACCGACCCTAGGAAAGGAGTTGGCAGAAAGCAAACTTCTGCCGCACTTTGATCTTTTGATAAAAAGGAGAAGTTACACTTGAGTGGCCGTTTTTGTTACTCCATTACGATAGATTTATCAAAGGCCGTCTGTTATTTCTGCAAAAATCTTTGAAACCAAGATCATGTCGTGGTTTGTATGTACTGAACTACGTAACTGAATTACAAACGTTCCGTACCAGTGAACAAAGTGAAATAACTCACTCACAATCAACATTTTAAGCTTTATAATGGGTTTACTTTGAAGATAATCCAATATAATATGAACATGAGTCAAATACGATTTGTTTATTTTATTGTTGAACGTGCTTCTGTACCAATTGCTCTGAGATCTAACCGAAGGTTAGTAAGTCGACAATCAAATACTGCCTTCATGAAACCGAGCCTCATGGCCGTATCCACCATTCAATTCATGAACACTAGAATTCAATTCTCAACAAAGTTTCAAAGAGATGAGCCTAAACAGACTGTTAAAAGATTTTGGTATTTATCAAAGAGATGTGAAGCCCTAATATGAAAAACAAGGAAATTAAAGGAAAAATGTTCGCAGCTAATCTACTGATAATAATATAGGTTATGTTATATGTAGGTATATGTGATTACCAAAGTATTACATTTATTAATTGCCTTGGTAACTTGACAAATTCACATCCGCTGTAACGAGTTATTTTGTTGTTATAGATACAGGGTTAATTTTCAAC
>CAJUYI010003860.1:4988-21005 GCA_910591695.1 Galerucella pusilla | reverse complement strand
AGTGCTGTGAGCCTACACACTCACCCTCCTTACTCTACAGATACAGATAGTAGTTTCTTGCTAAGGTCATTAAAAAATGGGCCAAATTCATAAAAACAAATTTGTTTGCCCAAGAAATTGGGAGAAAAGACAGGAATTTAGATTTTTCGAAGAACATATTCTATCTATTAAGGTGCGTACTGACTTGAGCATCTTTATGCACACAAACAGTTTGCGCGTACACACTTTCATGTGAGTTATTTTAGTTTCGACATAAATTTTAATTGCAAGTTCATATTTGTGCGCGAAAATATGTGCTCCAGTTGAGCAGAGCTAAATATCCGTTTTTAAATTATATGCAATTCTCTCCCAAGCATCTGACTTCAAAGGGTGTTTTCGAACTCATCGATTCATTGCAACGCCTGTTCGCTGGTCCACTCCATTTTAAATTTGTTTGAATGCACTTTATTTCTAGTATTATTGTGAATAACAAAATAGAAAGTCCTATGTTTTTTTTTATTAAATACACCAATTTTTCTCGACAAAATTAAGAATAATGTACTGATTATTTCAAAATTAAACAAACAAATACAGCACACACAAATTTACAACGACAAACCCGTCCAAACTGAGCACAAAATCCTTTTGATCTTCCTTTAAAAACCGACAACCGACGGATACCTTGCGTGCGCGTACAGGTGTGCGCGCTCAAGATTTTTAGGCAGTACTGACTAGAGCAAATTCTCACACACATTGTTTGTGTGCATAAAAATGCTCAAGTCAGTACGCACCTTTAGAAAATTATGTAGACTATCTGATTTTTCTACCTAAAATATGTTACAATGTGATATTTTTAATCAAAATAAAAATAGTCAAAATTTGTATAATATGACAAGAAGTTAGCACAGGACAACATCTCTCGATCTCTCGGGTCCTCTAATTTCCTTTTAAATATCTACATATACAATGATTGCGTTCATTCGATAAAATCAATAAAATTTTACCATTTTACCAATTTTACCAATCCACTACTAGTTCTTGAATGATAATTTCTCTTTAAATATCTACATATTATATTATATTATTATACAATGCGAACTACAAGGCGTATTGAGAGGTCACAATATCATAAGATTGGTCTTGAAGCATTAATCTTTACGGTATTCACTGTTCTGAAAGCATTCATTACCAGAAATGATTCGGCAGATTGACTGCAGGTAGCTCGGCGGCAGAGGTCACGGTAACTTTTATTGGCTTTTTAATGACCACTGGCGGCAATCGTTGGGGGCAAATGGGACAAAGCCACCTAACAAATATATACAAATGCAATTATATATTTTCATTTATTTATTTAAAAAAACAAACAATATACTGGTGATTACAGTAACAAATACAATAATTATAAAAAAAATGAATAAATACAAAGAAATAACAAAAGAAATAAATAATCAATTATCCATTAGAGTAATAATATGAATGAATATTCTAGTTTAGTTTGGACCACATCGTTGGCTTCTGCTACCGTAAATAACCTATTCATTTAAGCCTAAATGAAGGAATCGTCTCGCTTGGAAAATACGCCTCGGGATTTCAAGCAATACTTGCATGTGCAAGGGCAAATAACATGAGAGCCTACAACAATAGGCAGATCAGGATCTACAGTGACAGTCAAGCTGCCCTTAACGCACTTCACAGCTTTAAGGTTATGTATGGTATGGGAATGCGGCGAAGAACTTAGAAGACTGGCGACTCGGGACAGTGTAACACTGGAGTGAGTCCCAGGTCACAAAGGAATCGCTGGCAATGAAAAGGCAGACGAACTCGCAAGAACAGGATCGTCAACCCTGATGAACGGACCCGAACCAGCTGTGGGCATTTCTAGATGCTTAACGAGGTCATGGTTAAAAGAGTGGGTAAAAGAACAACACAATAAACACTGGAAGAATATGCCCAGGCAAACACATAAGAAGAAACTCATACAGGAACCATCAGAAAAAGTAGCAAAAGAGCTGCTCTCAATGAGCAGGAACAAACTGCGCACCACTACGGGGCTACTTACGGGACACTTTCCCACAAAGGAGCACCTAAACAAAATAGGGCTGTACAACGGAGACCTTACATGCAGAAGATGCAAAAACGATACCGAAACAGCTCTGCATATACTATGCAACTGTGAGTCGCTGGACCACAGAAGGCAGAAACCGTATGGCAGAACCCAAATGACTCTAGAAGACTTCTACAACCAACCAGCAAATAACCTGTATGAGCTAATAGGGAACGGATTGGCTGAATAGGCGGAGTAGTCTAGGATGATTCACAATAAGCCCAGGAGGCTGGGATGGTGCCGGCGAAGGGACGGCTACTTTAAAAAAAGCCTCAATGTGCATCTTTAAATATCCATAAATAAAGACATACCTCAGCTTGTGTAATGTAATCATGTATCATTGATGTAGTATTTAGGATTTTTAACTACGAATACCAAGTAAAACTAATGAGCTGAATATTCTGAAAATTGAAAAAGCGAAACCCCCGGAGATTCAAGCCGGTACCCCTCAGGTACAAGCCCTTACGCTAAGCTCTGTGCTACGGAGGTTCCTACATATTAATGTATTATAAGCCATCGTGCTCCGCTCTTCGTCTTCGAGGTACCTAGAGTGCTGGACCTGGACCTCATGTTTATACCTATCTCAACCTGCTCTTTTGTGAGTGGTGCGTTGCCTTCCTACCTCTATCTCGCTCTCCTGGCGAGCCTGAAGCCTGCACTTCCATTCCAGTCACCCCCTCTCACTATCACGTTATATTATAGCCTCATGTGGACTCTTCGTAAATCACATCCGTTACAAGCCCTTACGCTAAGCCCTACGCTACCGGCGGTTCCTACCTATCAATGCATTATAAGCTGCAAATCAACCAAGATTCTTACAAGTAGTGTTATAATAGTATATTATGCAACGATCATGTATTAATAACCATTACATGAGAGTTTCATACATTATTTTTTCTACGAAGAAATTTGGTTTGAAAAAAGATATTAAAAAAATGTACTATCCGGGATTCGAACCCGACACGTAGAGTTCGAAAACAATCTAAGCGGCGCCTTACCCATCTCTACGGAACCACATCGATGAACTAATAGCACAAAGTGTTACAAAATTAATAATAAATTATTTGTGACCAAAAATTAATAAGTTTAAATATGTATTTACCTTGGTCATTAAGTAATTTTGGTCTGGTGTTCGACATTTCTTTGAAAAACTGAAGTAAAAGATTAAACTGACATAAAACACTGTCAAACTGTGAAACATTCTACAGAAAATATTGGGTCTCCCTATTTGGGTATTTGAAAATCTAGTTTTATAATGAAAACCAGTGTTATAATGAGTATCATTATGAAACTGAAAATTGGCATTTAATTAACAACTTAATATATAGGAGTAGAAAAAAATATTTATTTATTTTTCCATTATATTTTTTGTGGAATTTGATATATTAAAATAGCGTTTGACTATACTAGACTTAAAAAAATAAGGATTGAATAATTGTCAGCGGTATTGGTATCAAATACACCCTTATTCATATTTGTGTAAAAACTATACATTTAATTGAAGCCCCTTCAAAAAAAGAATAGATACAGCAGTGATTTGACTTTAACAGGCCATTTACGGACCTGCTGCGGCATTTCTTACAAATGCCTCTTTTTTTATTGACTAATGACTGTTGCTTGGAAAATGTAAGCAGTAGATGAGAACTCTAACTTCAATTAAATATCAAATTATAGTATGAAATCGTAGAATATATGTTTGAATGATTTGAGGAATTTTTGCAGTTAAATGTTACGAGTTACATAAAATATTCCGAAGTACTTTAACTCGATACGTAGAATGTATTTTTTAACGAAAAAACGTTTTACATAAAATGAAAGTTATATTATAAATAATGACATCATAAAAATAGTTGAACGTAATTACCAGCAACGGTGTAATTTCAAAAAATTATTCCTGTAAGCAGAAATCAGTTGTGGAAAGCGCAAAAATTAAAATAAGTAAAGTTCATTTTCCACGTTGCATCAGATCGCAGCGACTTGTTGCTGGTACAATCAGCTTATCGATAGTTTGCTGCTGCGACTCATCCAGGTATAGGGTAAACGTAACGTGTTGCCAACTTGATTGACAGTGACAGCAATGTTAGAGTGAAGCAGCCTATAGACATTTTGGATTGGTGCGACAAAATCCACCAGAAAAGTTACCAAATCGCTCGAAAATAGAGCAAGTTCTAATTCATCCGACCGACGCGCCCAACGAAAAGAAACGCCAAGCTGCATGAAACTTTTTCGAGCTGCAGCGTCGACTCGCACCGTGGAAAATGGAAGTAAGAGTCTCACCTTCCTGAAATAGTACATTGTTTAGCCTAACATTTCTGAATGACCGTGAAGAGTCCAGAAATGTGGTGAACATAATATTTTTTCGCAAATCGTTTAAAATTCATTCATTCACTCAATAATTTTATCACAAATAAATGGTGCTTTGAAATCACAGAGTACACCATCTAACAAGAGGCGAAAGAAAGTAGTTTTCGTGATCGAAAATTTGTGTGCACCTGCGTGAATTAATTAGTATTTCTGTCAATGTCAAGTCGACACTTCCGTTCATTCCCCTCAGTTCACCGTGTATTATTTTAAGATTAGGTTAAAAATGAGCCACTTCTCATTGCACACATGAGATGAATAATAAGGTGTTCTCATCTTAGTAGTTAAAAAAATATTCTATAGACCTAATTGGGAGGGATGTTCATAAACACTACTATTTTTCTTAGTGTAGTGTTACTTTTCTCAGTGTATCAAGTAGTTTATGTGTCAATTCCTCGACGTATTTCCGCTCAATACTTCAAAGGAACCGACAAAGCTTTCGTCTCTTGTTAGATGGTGTACTCTGTGTTTGAAATTAGTAATAAAATTACTTGGGTTACTATGGAAACGTTGAATTGTCAAACTTGACGTATATAAATTTAGTTTCTGGTGTTCTCGGAAGTGATGATGAATTTTCCATTTCTGGGACTCCTCCAGAGCTAGTTGCGGCAGTGAACACTGCTCTTTAGAACTATTGACAAAGAAATCAAGTGAAAAGTACGGATATGCATATAATCTTGCCTTTTTCTTTAAGAGTCATTTTTATTGCATGCATAGATAAAAAAATACTTATAGATGGGAAGCTTACCCGTGGCGCCCTCTACTTGTACGGGTGGCGCCACCTTGAGAGTCCCGTCAGTACCTCTAACACAAAGCAGATGGTTGTGAACTTCGCTAACAGCCGAAAAAGAAGAAGAAGTTGTCAGGTTAGGATCATAGATAACACGTAAGAATGTCAGCGCTGATATATGTGGAAGAATCTGCAATTACCACTAACGGCGTTAAAGTTCTCACTAAATTAGAAATTTTAGTACTGACGGGACTCCCTTTGTGGCAGCACCCTCGCGCCTTCAGAGATCCCCTACCCTGATTGCATGCTAGGCGCAATTCTGTCATTTCACTACAGCGTTTTGTCACCATGACACATAGAAACATTCAAATCGACGCCATGCTCAGTCCATTTAGAGGAGCCAAAATAGGATATTTGTAGGTTCATGCATAAAACGTAGAAAAAATATTGTATGCAACCTAACGGCCTCGTTGGACAATTTCACGTCGAGTGCAATAAACACTTTTTGCACTTGTTGCATAATATTATATAAAGTAGCTAGTGTCAAAAACGTTTCTTTAGTCACAAGTTTTCTAAGGCACGAGTGGGAGCGAAGCGGAACGAGTGACTAAAGAGGTTTTTGGTGCTTACTATCCTTTTCTACGCCCGCAGAAAATTATATACATATATAATTTATATTATTTGAATTATATTCACAAGATGACAAACAATTATTGACGTGTGATTGAAAAATTAAATGACACAGAGCTACAAAATTATCAGGGAATATTAAATATAAATTACAGAAGGTACACTTGATGTGACGTTTAAGATACAAAAGATCTGACGAGATGTGGCTTTTCGCACTTTAAACATTAGTGCTTAAAGTAACGTTTTGCGAATGTCAAAACCGTGTTTTAGATTCGTACTCCATAAAACTAGTTCACAAACTACCTACTAATATGCAAAAAAATAGAATGGAGGCTATAGGTATACTCCCGACTTTATACTTTATTAGTCATGGGAGACTCTGTAAAGCGATTTCTTGCTTTTAAAAATCAATGAAACTATCGACTACAGCACAAACGTTCCCCCCTTAAAGTTATCTCTGCGCTTGTGATTGATAGTTGAGATCAAGTGGTGTTGAAAGTAATTGTAAACTAAACAGTACCTCCGTAGTACACAACCTGCCTCATTATTTCACTACCAAAGAAGCAGCTTGTGTGTTGCAACAGCGTCCTCGTTTTTTATTCTTCTCTTCTCTATTTTGAATGTAACGCTAGTTGTGAGCATTACATGAAAATGATGTTGCTACTTTCGACCGCGCTTTCAAAAATTTCAATAGAAAGAATGTTAATAATCTTAAAACGTCCAGGGTCAATGATTTATTTGAATTGTAACGTAACGATTTTAGTTATATAAGATTTTAAATAGTTACAATAATATTTTACGAAGTAAAATAATAAAAAAATGTTTAAATTGCAATAAAAAAAGGAAAAAAAAGGATTCGTGTAAAGTATTATTACAGTTTTCTATAATATTGTCGTATTTAATAAAGTGCATTACCAATAGATATCGCAGAATAATAATTATTCTAACGCTTTATAAGTTTTGAAATAGTATATTACGTAACGAGTGCGGAAAGTGACATTTTTCACACGAGTGGGAAGTATTTTCTCACACTCCTACGAGTGTGAAAAATCACTTTCGCACAAGTAATGTACACTATTTTTCCTACGACCATGCGATAATTGTAACAAATATTGTGTAATGGTTTTTTAAAAATAATGTTGACATCGATAAGTGCGGAAATAAAATGAGTGAAATTCACTTTGCAACGAGTTATGTACACTATTTTTCTTACAGCCATAAATATTTAAAAAGTTCCGCCACTATCGCAGTATCAACTTCCATTATAATAAAAAAAACGAGACAACACTTTTTATTTTTAGTTTATCTCTCAATTATAATTCGCTTACACTTTTATGTAATAAATATTTCACTTACACTTCACAAAAACTATTTCTATTATTTGTGTTATATTTTGAGAATTTTGACATAAGCCTACTTCATTACTTTTCACTTTTATAATTAGTATATATTTTTTACGATCACGCGATAAATTTACGAAATATAATGCTTTTATTTATTTGAAAACATCAGTAACTGTACCTACCTACAACATATGATTATTTTTCAAAATAATCAGTTTGTAGTGCAAAATATTTTCAAAATTTGGCGAATCCTAATAATTTTTGAACAGATTTGAACAGGTTTTGTGCTATATTTGTAGTTATTACGTAGGTGAATTTAAATAAGAAAACCACGTTAATCGAATTCATGCGAACCTAGTGTGATATCATATCGCACGGATCGCGTCACTATGATGATATGAGAAACTTTCCGCCAGAGTAGAGAGTGTGATATATGTTAATTTCCTATATGGTCGTAGGAAAATATGTTTCAAGAACAGTCAGCGTTCAACTAAGATATCTTCTTCAGCCCATGATTAAGCTCTTATAGCTCACTGTCTTTGAAAAATATTTTTCAAAACGTATAAAGCTTTAGACTATATTTATTATTCTGCGATATCTAAAGGATTCGTGTATAACTGGAACGTTTAAAAATAATTCCAATCAACCTCAACCTATCAATTAAAAATTCTACAGGATTATTAATTCATTTCCACTTCCTGCTACATTATTCCAACGGTATCATATATGTAGCGGCCATTTATATACACTTATATTGATTATCTCAATTTATGACCATCTTGATAGGAAAAAGTTAAAGACTCGCGGACGTATCTACCGGAAATATCGTTGTAAAATGCAAACTTGAAATTTATTTGCAAATACTCAATTTAACATCGTTAATCAAAGGCATTATCAATACAACTTTCAATTTTACTTTCTTAATACCCGTAATAAGCAAGTTATTTATATTACTTTGTCAAATAAAAACGAATTATTGAACTTCAATTATATAACACCTCACTAAAATCTTCTAAATAACGATTTCGCAACATTGTACGAACACAACCCACTGCCTTAGCTGCTAGTACTCCTTAAACCATTCCAATCTTGTAGATATACCAACCCCGTTTGAATTTGAAGTGTAATTCAATATCCGTCGGGGCCTATAGCCCGGGAAGTAGTTGTTGCTTCTTAGTTGAACGGTCAGTGTCTTTGAAAAATATTTTTCAAAACTTATAAAGCGTTGGAATAATTATTATTCAGCGATATCTATCAAGCAAAGTCCTTAGCTACCATGTTTTTTCGAATTTTCCAGCCTTCTGTATGCTTAATATCGTAGACACGTTGTTAATTTTTTTTTTCTCCATCCTACATTGTAAACAAAGCATATTGACACTGTTTTGAAGGACGTAAATAACAATTACCTACTACCAATATGTAATATCAAATATTACGATACTGATATGAGTTTCGTAATGAGATACTTTACCGCACTAGTGCGGTAAAGCAGAATTAATTTAAATGAACGTGTCAAAGTTGACAGTTTGCAGAATGCACCAGTCTTCGAATCGCTTATATTCTTTTTCGGATCTATTGCGGGATTTGGCGGGTACTATAGGGTTTGTATTGCGTTATTTGCAGCAAGTTCTATATCAAAATCCACACTTTTATAGTCGGAACTCATGTCGATACAATTATACCAAACTGAAGTGAACGCGTCAAAATTGACAGTTCGCAAAATAAATCAACAATCAGCGCAACGCTTGATGTTTCTAATATCATTAATTTCAGGAATATCGACTAATTTTGAGTAAATAATTAACATTATTGGTAGTAGGTAAAATAATGTACTATATTCGTATCGTAAATACATATTACGATATTCAATGGGTTATCCCCATTTCCCATCTCATTTCGTAATATGAATCTTCAAGACACTTATATCGTAAATATCTATTACCAAAAAGCATTTGTCGATGGGCTGTAAGTCAACTTACCAGGTAACTATATTTACTATAGGCATGATGACTGATTTTGAAAAACTGCTCCACGATGTTTTCACGTATATACTTTATCTACAATAAATTTTATTTCTGTAAGAAAAAAAGTTTTTAAAGATAAAATTCAACTTTAAAAAACACATTTCAAGTTATACGCCAAAACGCTAGAATAGTAATGGCGTCTGTCTATGACATCATCAATTCGTAAATACCATTTATAGGTGATCTGTGTCGATAGGTTATCTATGATCTGTGTCGTGGTAAAGTCGTCAAAGTCAAACCATAGACAGATTATATTTCTCTATGAGTCAAACTACAAACACTTGACACATGAACCAAGCAAAGCCATCAAACAACAAAGTAAATTCAAAACAGATGTTCGGATCATAGAAATTTGCGAAAGTACGACGACACTCTCTTCTGATTGGTGTTTGAGATAAGATGGCGGATGGTTAAATTTTGTGCTTATATTTTTACTAAAATAAATGTAATCACAAATGGGAAATAAAAATAAGTGATTTCTTTAGAATCTCTGTATCTTATTTCAGTGATTCCTAGTGACTGTCATCATGCCTATTGCCATCCCTCGCTATCGCTCTGGCGCAAAATCGTTCTCGACTAGTAATAATTGTACACTTTAGTCGCTTTTTTTTGTAGTTACGGTAATTCTACATAATTTTTGAATAAAAATTAATACTAATTACATTTGAATAAATATCGTATGCTGTTTGTTTCTCTGGTAATGATAAAAGTCACTGTCAAAACTTCGCCATTGTAAACGTAGAGAAGATCAGTGAAAAAGAACAGAAGTGAAAAATTCAACGTATATCGGGCTGCTGAAGAAATTACTCAAGAACTGATACCACAAAAATAGAGAAAACTATATGAACAACAGTACGAATCATTATTTGTACTTTAAATCACTTGGGATTTTAACTGTCATTTCATATCCCTTGGGTCTAAAAGTGACACTTTAGTTTCTAATGCCCGTTTGTAATTATCAATGATTTAGTACAAGCTTTAGTCAATTTCTTAGGATCCTAAATAAATGATAGATACATACACATGTATCATCATTTTTTCAGTCAATTTTGAAATTGACGAAACTTGTCCTATTTTTGTTCAATTATAATTGATAGAAAATATTTATAGAACCAGTCCTATTATCTATCAATTATCTATCTATTATCTATAAATTAAATGACGTTCATTCAACGTTCATTATATCGTTTATTGAGGGGTAGGAATGTTGTGCATGTGAAAGTTTATCGTTTGAGCTATTTTAAATATCAAAAATGTCGTGGTCTCATGATCAAGTAATTCGACTTATTGAACTATATAAAGAAAGACATTGCCTTTACATAGTTAAAAGTTCTCAATATAAAAATAAGCACGTGAGGGCTTCTCTTTCTTATATAATTCCTAACTACTACTATATATAAGAGTTGCTGCTGCTAACAATAAAAATTATGTGTCCATTGTTGTCTGATACCTATTTAAATGAAAAAATTCAAATTCTTTGCTAAAATCAGAAAAATGACAGGTTACTAACAAAATCATACTGCTCAGTGCGCATAATCACAACCTAAATAAGTGACTAAAACATGGTGTGTTGCAAACACATTTTTTTCTTGTCAATATTTTAGTGTCCTAAGTTTAGGATCCTGAAAAATTGACTAAAACTTGTACTAAATCATTGATAATCACAAACGGGCATAACATGTGAGACTAAAGTGACCAGTTTAGTCTCGGAATTGCGAAAATTTTACTTACGTCCCTTATACTATAAATAACCATTGCAATATGGGTTCGTTATTTGAGATTGTTTTTCTAAATTTTCAGTTTCAAATCCCTATTATGATGGGCTCTATGGTTTCCAACTTGAATTGTGCATTTTCGACCATAACAAAACTTTTGTTAATTCAGAATAGTTTTGTTAGAACATTTCATCACAATAAGGTAACATCCTGATATCTGATGGATCCATTCATTTTTCACTTTCACTAAATAATCTTAAAATACTTCATTTTTTATGCATTTTTATATATATATTCCTTATTTAATGCACCAAAGCAAGTATACATTTTCACGTTATGATTATTGTTTGTTTGAGGTATAAACTCTCATGTCCAGTAGTCCAGTGTAGGTATTTCCGCTGAAATTTTCCCACAAATGTCGGAAACAAAAAGTTAAACGCATATTGCACCAGATAATAAACCGTCATTTATACAAATTGTAAGAGCGAGACTGCTTGTTACAAAGCATAAAAAACAGAGTAATTCTTGGTGAATTATTGTACTTTCAAAATCACAGACTCGGAATAATTTAGGGATTAATAAGAGGATAAACAAACTAGGACAAAGACAGTTGTGACATAGCTTTGTTATCATGAAATTAATAACAAATTTTCTGTAACTGTCAATGAGGTATTAAAAAGCGGTCGATATATGTGGTGGGAGATTTTCCTTGCATTGGCCAGCCATTGCTGTCTCCAAATGATCTTAACATCGCTAAAATAAAGGAAAGGTTTGAGACCGTTCACTAAGAAGTAACAACTACATCTCAGGCTATGTGCCCCGACAGATATTGAGTCCTAGACTTCTAAATTAATCGGGTCTGGGACATCTGCATGATAGAACCAACCATTCTGGTTTGTAGTTAGAAGAGACAACATCACTTGTAAACCGGTTTCGGCCTATTTGCTCCTAATCAGTACAAGGCTCCAGAAGCTCTGAGAGCATAATCCTGGACTGAAGACAATGCTGAAATCACATCAATACATTAATCTCAGTAATGGAAATGCTAATAATAACAGCGACATCCCCACATCTAACTACAAACCAAAATTCTTTATTGATAAAAAGGCAGTGGAACATGCAGGCTCTGCGATAATGCTGATAACACATTACCAACAATTGCAAGGCAATTGCTATCGTAAAAAAATATGCGGCTATACTTCTTTTATTGTTCGCCAACAAAATAAATACGACCCAGTCACCGCTAATACTTTTATGGCTTTATAGCATGTCATTATCTCATTTCAGGTCAGGTTATTTTCTTAGATCGTGAAAATAGCTATACCACTAGAAACGTCAGATAAACGCGCCGTATATTACAATATACAGTGCTATTCAAAAGTCCCCTCCCCCCTCGTATCTTTTGCCCCCAACGTATCTTTTGAACGGCTACACTTACATTAATAAAATTTGGAGGGTGAAAATAAAGTATTGTAAACTTCTCTACGAATGTTAACAGGTGACGTAATAGTAATAGATGACGTCACAGTGCCACTCTGGCCAATAATTTTAAATAGGACCTTATGGCAAGTGATATCTCGTTTGAAAGGCATTGACATTGGCTACATAGCCCTATTTATTTTGTTTGGGTTTAAACTAATTTTGACGGATAAATTAAATAAATACCGAGATAAATACCAAAATTATTGAAATTATTTTTTTAAATTTAATTAATCGAATATCAACAATGGATTCTAATAGGAAGTGTTCGAAATGTGCTCCGTCTACTTCCTGACGATAATACATCCTATTAGTAAACTCTTGTCGTACTCGTTCGAATGTGTCAGCTGAAATTGCATTGCATTCTTCAATAATTCTTTCTTTCAAAACGCCAATGCTATCTGGTGCCGTAGTATAAACCTTGGATTTCAAGTACCCCCATAGAAAAAAATCTAATGGTGTCAGATCTGGTGACCGAGGTGGCCATTCTATAGGACCTCGCCGGCCGATCCATCTACCTCGATATTCTCCATCCAGGTAACGTCTTACTGCACCATAATAATGTGCAGGAGCACCATCTTGTTGAAATGTTATTTTCAGATGGCCGAATTCATCTGGATTATCTTCCAGAATTTCAAGAATTAACGGCTCAATTGCATTTTTTAACATCTCCAGATACACTTCACCGCTTAAATTTGAATTTAGGAAAACAGGACCAACTATGTGGTTTCTCAAAATACCTGCCCAATCATTGACTTTTTCTGGAAATTGGGTATGTTGTTCACGAAAGGTGTGAGGATTTGTGTCACTCCAGTACCTTACATTTTGTGTATTCACATTTCCATTGAGGCAAAAAGTACTTTCGTCACTAAAACAAATTGTTTTTGTGTAAAGTGGGTTTTGACTAATTTCATTTGTCATACATTCACAGAATTCGAGTCTTCTGTCGGGGACGTCATCCAGAAGGTGGTGCACCATTTTTAACTTGTATGGATGAAATTTATTTTTGCCAACACTCTCTGTACTGTACTTTTACTTACTTCACGGATAGGCGCAACTTTAGTTGAAGAGGAAGTAGGGTTTACTACCATTTCAGAAACTATATCAATTTTTTTATCATCAGTAAATGTTGGTCGACCAGATCGTTTGTCATCTTGAACACTACCTGTTGCTTCAAACTTGTGAACAAGCTCCCTCAAATAAGTTCTCGAGATAGGGCAATCTGGGTATCTCTCATTAAATAAACGTTCCGCTTCATGGAGATTCTTTCTAGACTGACCAATTATTAAGATAGCTGCTACTTTGTCGGCTTGAGTACGTACCTTTTTGCCTATGTAAACTCTTGAACTCGTTAAACAATAATAAAATTAAATATTTAAGCTATTTAGAAAAACTTTGCAAAGCAACAAATACTATTAAATTCAAAACATCAATTTTTTTGACAACTAACCAGAGGCGGACTGAAAAATTTTCAATATTTAAATGTGAAATAATAATTTTGGTATTTATTTCATTTATCCGTCAAAATTAGTTTAAACCCAAACAAAATTAATATGGCTCTGTAGCCAATGTCAATGCCTTTCAAACGAGATATCGCTTGCTATGAGGTCCTTTTAAAAATTATTGGCCAGAGAGGCACTGTGACGTCATCTATTACTATTACGTCACCTGTTACCACTCGTAGAGAAGTTTACAACACTTTATTTTCACCCTCCAAATTTTATTAATGTAAGTGTAGCCGTTCAAAAGATACGAGGGAGGGAGGGGACTTATGAATAGCACTGAATACTAAACAAAATCTCTGCTACACCCAGATGATGATCAAAATATTATGAATTCATTAATTCGTTTTTTACATAGTTTAGCCGGTCATCATTTAATTGTTAATCGAAAGAGAGAATCGAGATTTATTTTTTCATTCACCCACGCTGCTGTTCTCTGACTTCCACCCACTGTTGTGTTACATGAACTCTGACCTCTGTTCCAACAAAAAACCATTCTTATTTAGGCCCTCTGGGGTTAGCCGCGCCTAACCCCATCTGAGAACACCATAAGCGTACATGCAAATTTTTACAGTGATAGGCAGATATTTAGATTCATGTAACTTTTTATTTTATTCATTGGCAGTTATTAGCATTGAATATATAAAATTAATTTAAAATGTTGCATCACAATCAGTTCAATTGATTTTTAACATACAGAGTGGTCCACTCAAAACAATCGTCAATAAGAATCAAAAACAAGAAGATTATATTTTCAATTTGTAGTTTGGTCTTGTTTGTATTGTTATGACCACCTTACCTTGGTTTTTTAAAAGGATGGCAATAACTTTGTGTTAAAATATTACCTGCTTTACATAAGACAGGTTTTTCTTCTAGCATTATTTGTAGTACAAGAATAAGTGCCGAAATATTTATGAGTTTTAGATGAACATATATAGTAACCAAACTAGACACGAAATATAAGCTGGAATTTGTTTGTTTCTAATTTAAATTCAAAATTGATTGTTATCACTTACGATATATTAGAGTACGGCTACAGATTTTTTTAAGTTTTTTTATTTTGAATTTGGTTGTGGTTCTGACATACAGTGAAGAATGCGGTAAAATATTAGATTAATTAATGCTAGACTACAGAAAGTTCTAATTCACCACCCAAAATACTTTATTTTATATTCACTGGATTCTCATGCTATTTCAATGGTTTAGCTACATTGTCAAATTATCATGAAAAAATTTGGTACATGGGTATGACATCAATTGGGATTTATGTTGATTCAGTTATAATTCGAAGATCTGTATCTGTAGAGTAGGGAGGGTGAGTGTGTAGGCTCACAGCACTTAGGCCACATGTGACCCATTGTACATCCTCCCGAGGAGTTGTCCTCCTAGGTCATTGTCCATCCTGTCCTTCGTAGGAAGGTGGACAGGTCACTAGGAGACATCTCCTTTATATATCGGCAGGTGTAGGCCAAGACTCACCGAACACACACTCTCTTGTTGACGATAACTCCGGACACTCGCATAAGACACTCCTGACAGTTTAATCTTCCTGTTCACACATCCTGCATAAAGGTGTGTCCACTAGCCCCATAGTATGGAGGTGTTTTCTTAGTTGACAGTGACCAGTCAGAAATCCTACTGCTAAACGCAGGTTTTTCCTGGTCATCGCCATATATTTCTTCGGCGCCAGCTTCCCAGGGTCGCCCAGGGTGATCCTGGCAAGACTGCATCCTTTGATTCCATCCCATCTCTTAAGGGATTGAGCATGGGTGTAACGTTTGGCTAGTTCCGCAATTGTCGAAGTCGTTAAAACGTAGGTGTCACTGGGTCCTAGAATTTTTAGTCCAGCGGCTTCCCTGGCTAAAGAATCAGCAATGCGATTTCCTTTACTCCTGTCGTGCCCATTAACCCACCTCAGGATAATATTGTTATCTGCCGAGGCGTCAGCTAAATCTTGGTGGCACTCTAGTACTAGCCTTGATATAACACGTTGTCTGTTCAAGGCTAATAGGGCTTGTCTACTATCAGTGCAGATTATTATGTTTTTGCCAGAAATTCCTTTTCTGGTTAGTTCTTTTGTGGCAATTGAGATACCAGCCAGTTCTGTTTGAACCACGCTGGTATTGTTTCCCATTCCCCACTTAATCTTT
>CAJUYI010003859.1:0-18258 GCA_910591695.1 Galerucella pusilla | reverse complement strand
GGTTGATCAAAGTGTAACTATGTATCAAAATATCAGAAAATAAGAAATAGAAAACTAAAAAAAAAACAAGAAAACCCAGGACCAAACCCGGTTGATCAAAGTGTATCTATGTATAAATATATTAGAGCATGAGCAATAGAAAACTAAAAAAAACAAGAATACCCAGCCCCAAACCCTGTTGATCAAAGTGTAACTATGTATAAAAATATCAGAACATAAGAAATAGAAAACTAAAAAAAAAACAAGAAAACCCAGCCCCAAACCCGGTTTATCAACGTGTAACTACGTATAAAAATATAAGAAATAGAAAACTAAAAAAAAACAAGAAAACCCAGGCCCAAACCCGGTTGATCAAAGTATAACTATGTATAAAAATAACAGAAAATAAGAAAAAGAAAACTAAAAAAACAAGGAAACCCAGGCCCAAACCCGGTTGATCAAAGTGTAACTATGTATGAAAATATCAGAAAATAAGGAATAGAAAACAGAAAACTGAAAAAAAAAATAAGAAAACACAGGCCCAAACCCGGTTTATCAAAGTGTAACTACGTATAAAAATATCAGAAAATAAGAAATAGAAAACTAAAAAAACAAGAAAACCCAGGCCCAAACCCGGTTGATCAAAGTGTAACTATGTATAAAAATATCAGAAATTAAGAAATAGAAAACTAAAAGAAAAACAAGAAAACCCAGGCCCAAACCCGGTTGATGTAACTATGTATAAAAATATCAGAAAATAAGAAATAGAAAACTATTGGGTTTTTCCAGATATTGGTGGTTAAATTATTAAGATAAGAGCTATTTTATGACTCGACCTACAGTCCGTTCGCTGTATCTTTTCCCATGTATGAAATTATTCACATACTACTTTTTGTAGTACGTCTCTTTCCTACTCACAGAATCTAAGCCCCCGAAATGAAACCGTTTGTTCCATTACAACATAATATAACAAACAGAGATAGCCATATGATGAATGTCGGCGATAGGTTTAACGCGAATCTGTACGCATTTGTACGTTGACAGACCGAAGACTTTGTTTATATTTTTATTTTACATTTTCATTCGTTTTTTTCCCTTGCGTATAAATTTATTTCAAAAACAGTTGTTATAACGACTAACTTATACCTGAGTGTTCGAATATTTGTGGTAAGTAAAGATTATTCATCTACTTTTTATTTATTTACTTTGCAATGAAAACTAACCTTAAATTGACATTTCATCATGATTCTGGATAGAGTTCCATCAAACTGAATTATATGAAACATATTTTGCTTCCACAAATGTAGAAAATATTGACCTAATTTTCTGAAAGACCAGAATTATTTATGAATGATTTTTATTTTTAGAATATGCCTGGAAAAACGTTAAATTCGCAAGCACAGGAGCTGGTTCTAAATGTGTTGGTGTATTTTGAGTTGGAAAAAAGAAATGGAGGACCTTTGGAACCACTTTCATGTGTTAAAGAGGTAACATAAATATTTAAGTGCATGCTTGTTTAGCAATATACTTATCATCAATCAATTTTTCTATGTTAGAGCGTAGCTGCTGCCTTGAAAATATCTCGGCGGACAGTATATGCTATAAAAAAAGGAAAGAAAACAATCAAATGCTTTCAAGCCCAGGCAGAAGCAGAACTCGTTTTAAATCCAAAACAACTGATCTACCTGAGGGAGCTAAGATGGCAGTACGGGACACATTATATGATATGTACCAACAGATTAAGCATTTATTTATTATTTGATTAAAATCTTTTGGTAAAATGTAGCTGTAGGTATTTTGTAATGAGTATTCAAATCAGGGTATATTCAAGAAAAATTTAGGAAGGTATTTATATAGATTTTAGTAGTTTTGTGACTACATTACAATTTAAGTCAACTATTAACAGGTTAAGCGCCATAGCGGACACCGGTGTCCGATACGAGACATTCTTGCCAGGCCATGGCGGACACGGGTGACCGCCCGATTTAAAAATTTTTATCGGTTCCGGCCAGGCCAAGCGGATACGCTCCCATCCACTTTAGCATGGTAACGTGTCCGCCCTGGCCCTGCACTACTAAACGCTGATTTCAGGATATTTGTAGCAACCTAAAATGATGAGTATAAAATAATAAAAATATCTTGGCCTGGAGGGAAGTTTTTCAAAAAGCAGCTTGGCGCTTAACCTGTTAAATTTATCTTATTTTTGAACAGTCAAGGTTTAAACATTGATGGAATGAACAATAATAATATCATTAATAACATGGTATTTGTTCTAATTGAATCTCTACTATAATTTTTGTATTTGTTTTAGAGAAGCATGTTACTTTGACTACCTTAAAATGTGAATTAAGGGAAAGAGAAACTCTATCTATTGGCAAAACATCTCCCAGCATTTTGTTAAAAACATTGGGATTCAAATATAACAAAGATGACAATTGAAGAGCTTTAATGGAGCGGACCAGTATTGCAGCCTTGAGAGCCAATTTTCTACGTGAATATATGGAAAACCTTTCAAGTACCCACCCAAGAGAGCTTGTATTTTTGGATGAAACATGGATCTATTCGAAAGGAAATAAAACTTATTCTTGGCAAGACAACAGTACTAAAAGTGTTCGTAAACCAGATGGTTATGATGGTAAACGTTTTATAATTGTTCATGCTGGTTCCACCAAAGGATTTGTCTCTGAAGCCAGTTTATTATTTTGCTCAAAATCTAAAGTAGCTGATTACCATGGAGAAATGAACAATGAAATCTTTATTAAATGGATAAGTACTCAATTAATTCCCAACTTAGAAGAGCCATCTCTTATTGTTATGGATAACGCTCCATACCATAGTGTTCTTTTAGAAAAGCAACCTTCTACTAATTCGACAAAAAATGAGATTGTTACAAACATGGTTGACAACAAACAACATTAAGTTTGATACAAAACTTACAAAACATGAATTGCTACAAATTGCAAAAATAGAAAAGGAAAGGTGTATAAAATTGATGAGTTACTACGAGAACATGGTCATGAAGTGCTGAGACTACCGCCATATCATTGTGAATTCAACGCTATTGAATTAATTTGGGCAAATTGCAAGTCATATTACAATAAATATATTGGAAAAGATGGTTATTCAGATAGTTCTGTTATAAATGTGGAAAGAGGCACTGGAACAATGTGATCAACAAATTTGGGAAAAATGTGTTAGGCATACTCATGAAATTATAGGAAAGTGGTATGCCCGATAGCAAAATATAGTTGATATTGGCATTCAACCAATTACCATTGACATAAATACTGGTGATAGCTCCGATTCTGAATATGAGGACGATTAAATAAAATTTATTGTATATATTTATGAGTCTTAAATATACATATTTATAATATTTATTATTTATTTTCACAACCCAAAAGATTTTATTTTTCATTGTTGAACCGTATGGGTGGGACGGCCCAATAATAATGGTTGCCATCCATAACCCTAAAGGGGCAATTTTGATTTGCAAAGTTTTTACTGAGGTAGTTGTTATTAATGAACTCTTATGCAAGGAAATTTGCGGAATAACCTCATAAAACTCTGGAATACTAACAGTTTTTTCAAACTAAAAGTTTAGGTAACATATTGCTAAATGGCTGTAAAATATTTACAAATATCTATTACACCACCTTCAATAATAAATAACGTACATCGTCATTTTAGCCACATCCTAATTGAACCATCAATCTACGACCTGCGTGCCATTTAATGTATTGATGTATTGCGTTTGAATATGAATGATGACGCATGGGAAAAGATTCACCGAACCAACTGTACCTGCAGTTCTTAGCGCCGAAAATACATGTCGGATTATCTACCCTTCTTGGTATTACACCCACCGAATAGCTGCTGTAGAAGAGATCGACAGTTGCGGACTAGTTAAAATTATTTTAAAAAGGATAAAATACACAAATATTTGTCTTTTTGTATTTTTATCATACATCCTTTGTTTTTTATTCAATATTATGTGAAGGACCATTTCTCTAATTTTTAATTTCTCTTTCCTCCTAAATGAGAGATTATTAAATTAAATAAACTATAACCAGGCCCGACCTTGCCTTGTCATGTGACTGTTGTTTGGTTTCATTTCAGGTAAAATGCTTTCAAGAAGGTCGTATTTAGATGATTGCTGGCAAAAGCTGAGACGATATACTTTGAGACAAACTGTATAACAGTTAAATAAATGAATAAAATATGTCCACAATAAAAAACTCATCACCAAATAACAACATTTTATAATTGACACAATAAACATAAATATATAAAAAATTTGAAAGAAACATAATATTGTCACTTACCCGTTAAAGGTAACATAAACGTATGAAATCGATCTTCGTCTTCTCCCAAATCGACCATAAGCAGCCTACCGAGTGAAGTATAAAACATGGATCTACAACGCATTTCCGTTACAGCTACGGAATTACCAAGGAAAGGAAAATGTTCACTAGTATGATTGTTTAACATAAACTGCACTTCATCTAATTTAACAAGCTTCCTAACGCAACTGTAACCCACAGAAAGATCGTTGAGTAGTATCAATGTTTTACTGATTATTTGTTCACTTCGTCCCCAATATTTCAAGTTGGTAATACTAAAAAATACAAAAAAAAATTAGAATCGACAGAAAACTCAATTCGATGGACAATGGGGGATTCCACAAAGATCAGTTTTGGAGCCAGAATTGTTCAGAATTCACATTAATATTGTGTTTGTGAAGAGTTTTTGTATGTATACTGTATTTGAAAATCAAGAGAGAGTAAATTCCCAGAATAAAAACTAATTCGGTATGCAAAACTATAGTACAGTACGTGCGGTAAAACTTCAATATTTGTAATGCATTCTAAATTGTTTTTGTTAATTTCAATACAAAATTTATTAAATTTCTTGGACTATCACATTATTTTATGATCTTTCATTGTTACTACAGTAGGCCTAAGAGGATTAACGTGCGTCATAGGCGTAACCAGATTAGAAAGGGATAATTGTTATTTAACGACCTCCGAATGGCAACAGCTTCTAATGACAGATATTTTGACTTAAATAGTGCTCAAGTTTCTAGAAATGCAGTTATTTGATTTTCGATAAACGTGACAAATAGTAGTGACTAAAAATGGAAGCAGTTTGTGAGTATACGCCAGTGAAAAAATTAAAACTAGACCATTTATCGCTCAATGAAAAGAGTGCTGTAGTGAATGTGTACCACTATTTTAAACATCAAAATCCCTCAAACACTATTGACAGTGTAGTTGAAACAACATCTAAGGAAATGGGATATGGAAAATCTACAATATATAGAGTTCTAAAGGAGGAAAAATCAGGTGGAGTAACCTCACCAAAGCCGAAACCAGGTAGACCAAAACTATTAAAAGTCAACGTGGACGAGTTTTTTAAAAATGCTATTTGTAAGCTTGTTCACTCATTTTTTATAAACAAGCAAATACCAACTTTAGATAAAGTTTTGCAAGCCATTACGAATGATGTTGATTTACCCACAATAAGCCGGGATAAACTATGGAAAATGTTACATGAGTTAAACTTTAAATTTGAAAAAATGGGCAGACACTCAATGCTAATTGATTCTGAAGAAATTGTATGTTGGAGAAGACAGTACCTCAGAATAATACAACAAGTTAAAGCTCAAAATAAAAACATTTATTATTTAGATGAAACATGGGTTAATGAAGGACATTGTGTAGGAAGAGTTTGGAAAGACAAAAATATAAAATCATCCCATCAAGCTTTTCTAGAAGGATATACTACTGGTTTTAAGGAACCTATAGGAAAAGGTAAAAGATCAATTATTTGTCATATAGGCAGTACAAACGGTTTTCTTGAGAATGGTTTACTCTTATTTGAATAAAAAAAAACCGTTATCATGAAGAAATGAATGGAGACGTGTTTGAGGAATATTTTGAACAGATGATTCAATTCATACCAAAAGGATCGGTTATTGTAATGGACAATGCAAGTTACCACTCCAGATTACTTGAACCTTTACCAACCACTAAATGGAAAAAGGATGAAATTGCAAAATGGTTATCTTCTAAAAATTTAGCGTTTGACAATACAATGCTGAGGGCAGAATTGTTAACTATTGCTAAAAAACATAAGCAAAATTATAAAAAATATAATATTGAGGAGATAGCCAAAAAACGAGAAATTGAAATCCTTCGTTTACCACCCTACCATTGTGAGCTGAATCCGATAGAATTGATATGGGCTCAAGTTAAAGGTTATGTTGCCAGAAATAACACTACTTTTAAATTATCAGATGTTAAAAATCTCTTCATTAAGGCAATATCTGAAGTAACAAGTGAAAATTGGCAAAAATGTATTAGACACGTTACAGAAATAGAAAAAAAAATGTGGGAGCTAGATAACATAATTGATATTACTACAGAGCCCATTGTAATTTCTTTAGAATCAGATGGTGAATCTTCTGACACAGAGTGCGAGGAACCATAACTTTAAAATTATTAATTTATGTACTTTAATTTTATTTTTATATTTTTATTTTTTAAGATTTAATATTGTCGTATTTTTTGCATGTTGCTCGTCAAATTTTATCCTTGCGGTTGGTTTTTTTTTCTCATATACCTACTTAATTGTTTTTTTAGCTCCTCATATTAATTTATAAATAATTGTAATTATCTGTACATATTATATACATATTTTGTAAATAAACATATGCCTGAAACAAAATGCCTAAAATAATATTGACTTTTTCTTCATTTTACCCAAATTAAATTACTACTTACGAATTATGTTTATCTATCTAAAATTGGTAATCTAGGTATAAATAACTAAAACAAATTAAATATTTCTATTTCCATATTAATTTAATTTTGAAAACGCACGTCTATGGTTTACTGCCTTTAACACTGATAACTGCAAAACATTTCTGGGAATTTACTCTCTCTTGATTTTCAAATACAGTATAATATTGTCTAAAGCACAAGTTCTGTTGATTTCATGTATATTTGAGTGGTTTTGTGTTTTATCGAGAAATCGTGTGTTGTTCAGTGAAATTGGAAGTCTTAGAATGTTGTCCAATGTAATTGTGTATTTCTGTCTTAAATTGAGTTTTTTTGCACGTTATTCAGTGTTACTTTGTGTTGTTGTCTTGTTGAATCAAATTTTGTCTATTTTCACGATTTCTGTTGATTTTATGCATGTATTGTACGATTAAACAGAAATCTCTCTGCACCAACTGATATAATTTATAGGAAGACTAGCTGACCCTCCACGCGTTGCTGTGGCTAACGTTTTTGTCTTATTACATTGTTGTAAACTATTTAAGGGGCACGGTAGGAGAACATTAGACATGGGCACCACCATGGTTTTTTACATAGATGATATTTGCACAGTATAAGAACGATCTTTAATCGAAGGTTATGTGGTGGCATTTCAGGTATATCTAGTGAATTGAAAAATTCAATTAAAAAATGTACACTATCATTTTCATTAACAACAGTATCGATCGATTTAAAAGACATCAGATCGCCTGGTAACAACTGTTGCATCTGGAAGTATCAGCCTAAGCAACATGTGGTGGTTATGCTATTAAATTGTAGCTCATATTAAACGTTTGAAAGTTTGACATAGCGCGCCATCTATTGAATACTTACTCTGTTAGAATCGTTTGGAGCTAACAGATAAAGACAAATAATTTGCAATAAAATTATATTGCGATTATAAATTGGGATGTAAACTATCCTATCTTTAAAGTTGGATCAAACTGCACATGGTGTACAAATTTTATTAAAATCGGTTGAGTAGTTTAAGAGTCCATCGCGGACAAACACGTGACACGTAATTTATATATATTGAGCTAATAATGGGTAAGAGTCGAATATTATTAAACCAGACTGGCAGAACAAAATTTAAAATATTCCTGAAAAATCCTGAATTTCTACAAATACTCACATTTTTCTAATAAAAACACTAAGAACAGTAGCTTCGTCGTTTAGTCCCAACGCTTCCGAGAGCCTCCTATAAACTTTGGAATTTTTCTGCACCTGGTCACCAACATATATTTTTCTAAATGCTTCAAAAAAACTTAACATGGCCATTTCTAGTTTTTCACAGCCGCCCTGGACTAATCTGGAGTCTGTCAAATTCATTAATTGTAGAACTCGACATACCAATTCACCGTCCATCGTATCGTGTTCTTCGTTACTATTAAATGACACCCTACCACCTATTGCTGAGCTTATTACATAAACCAACCATGTTAATTGACCTTGAAAAAATAAAAATGTAAGTAAAAGCAGTTCGAATTAACCTGAAAAAGTGTATTAGGGTACAAGCATAAATTTTGCTATTGGTGGGAATTGACACTTTATCAGGTCTCCTAACTCCTTGCAAATATAAACTTTACTTTTAAAACTACTTAATAAATCATAAAATTTGAAAGTCCGCCAAAACGCGCTTTACGTCATAAAGATGGCTGCCCCATGCGTTGACGTCACTCGATTTGTTTACGTTCTTATTCGTGTATCACGCTCTGAGTTTTTGTAACCTAATTTGTTTCTGAAAGCTTTAAAAATGGATAAAGCCGAAAAAAAAAACTTTGAATTCCACGTATTGCATTGTTCCAGAGTGTAAATCAATGTCTATCAAAACTCCAGACTCCATATTTTGATATTTGTTACTTTACCTGGTGGCGCAAGCAAAAATGCACTTAAGAGTAGGGCATTGTGGTTGCAGGCTATGCGACGAAACAAAGACGATATTTAGACAAATACTACTGCTTTTGTTTGTGAAGACCATTTTAATCTAAGTACCTACTTCTATGCTGGTAATTTTTATTCTTAAATATTTTGAGGTTATGTACCTATATGTCTAGGAATCAATCATAAAAACATTATTTTCTCACGACCACACATCGAAATATGGTGAAGCAATTAATAGTTTTTTTTCCTGGAGCCGTCCCTTCGCCGGTACCACCACAGCCTCCTGGGCTTATTGTGGATACTCCTAGTGTTCTGACTACAGCCTATTCAGCCATTCAGTTCCCTGTATTAGCTCATACAGGTTCTTTGCTGGTTAGCTGTAGAAGTCTTCTGGAGTCATTTGGGGTCTACCATACAGTTTCTGCCTTCTGTGGTCCAGCGACTCACAGTTGCATAGTATACGCAGAGCTGTTTCGGTATCCTTTTTGCATCTTCTGCATGTAAGGTCTCCGTTGTACAGCCCTATTTTGTTTAGGTGCTCCTTTGTGAGTAGCCCCGTTATGATGCGTAGTTTGTTCCTGCTCATTGAGAGCAGTTGTTTCGCCACTTTTTCTGATGGTTCTTTCATGAATTTCTTCCCATGTATTTGCCTGGTCGTGTTCTTCCAGTATTTATTGTGTTGTTCTTTCAACCACCCTTTTAACCATGACCTCGTTAAGCATCTGGGGATGCCCACAGCAGGTTCGGGTCCGTTCATCTGAGTTGACGATCCTACTCTTGCGAGTTCGTCAGCTTTTTCATTGCCTGCGATTCCTTTATGACCTGGGACCCACTCCAGTGTTACACTGTTCCGAATCGCCAGTCTTCTAAGTTCTTCGCCGCATTCCCATACTAGCCGAGATGTCACCCTATAGCTCTGAAGTGCTTTAAGGGCGGCTTGACTGTCACTGTAGATCCTGATCTGCCTGTTGTTGTAGGCTCTCATATTATTAGCCATTGCACATGCAAGTATTGCATAGACCTCTGCTTTAAATACAGAAGCGTATTTGCCAAGCGAGACGATACCTTCATATTTGCTCGTCTTGCTGTATATGCCCGCTCCGGTGCCGAGTTCATTTTTTGATCCGTCTGTATACCAGATCAGTTAATTCGCTCTACTGAGTGGTGGTGCGTTCTCTTCCTCAAGCTCCTTTCGATCTTTGATGACAATCTCGAAATTCTTGCGAAATATATATTTGGTGGTCATGTGGTCTGTTGGCATTTTGAAAATGTCATCATCCACATGCCTTATCTCTGTGTGTCCTCTCCCATGTGCCACCTCATGGTCTGATGCTTTTTCCAGTCGGGTTAGTGCTGCCCTTGCTTCGCACATTATGACACAATGTAGCGGAGGAAGGTCTAGCATTGTCTCCACTGCCGCTGTAGGAGTGGTCCTCATTGCCCCTGTAATGCCAATGCATGCAAGTCTTTGGACCTTGCTTAGTTTTAGCATTAATAGTTAATTAAAATACAATATAAACACAAAACTACACAGAACCTAATGCAATACCGGCCATATTGACAAAAGTAAACAAATTGTATGACATCACACGTATCATCGGTAGCGTTCGGAAACCCTCGGGTGGTGGTCGGAAAGTGCATTAAAATTTGAATTTTATTTTAAAATTTAGAAGTAATTTCCAATGGAAACTGGTTTATTTCCTATTATTAGCTAAGCAAAATATGAAATATGCGTGTACTCTATTGTGAATATTTACCTTCTTGAATGTTTATCTCCATTCCTTGACTAGGATTACCCAAGAGCTCAGAGTAACTTCTCACAGCCTGGTCAAATAACTGTACTAAAAGCATGCACGTTTTTTGATATTCACACCTCCCTATTACCGACAGCTGTTCCAACTGCTGTTGCACCATTCCCAGATCATCTAATGGATCCTCAAGTCCTTCACGAACTACGACAGTGACGGACTCGAGTCGCGATGTGATGTAAGCATTTGTCACTTCTGGAGTGTATGTTTCTAATAAATGCGGTTCTGTCGCTTTCACGTAGGGAACTGAAGCTACCATACGTTGCCACAGGCTCAATAAATAATGGACGCTGTTCGGGGCGAACTGCCACATCTAAATGAATTAATTATTAGAAAAAATATTATTTATTAATCTGGAGTGCTCCGTCTAAAGATAAATACAAAAAAAATGTCAGCCACAAACATAGTGTGGAAGTCCCAGTAGTTGAAGAATGTATTCACTAAAACTAATGTTTAATATCAATGGGCTCGTTTACTAAAATTTTTAAATCATTTTTAATTGTCGTAAAACAAAGTACTAAGGATAAAAATATGATTCTGAAAATTTCATGTCAATAGAATATGTCGTTCTCCTAGTACAACCAATTAAACAAGCATACCGTAGCGGGGCGAAGACTATGACTGTGACGTCACCGCATATGAAAGTTAATGTGCACTAACATTACACTTCTGACTGTAGCGTGCATCGCGTAGAATTTATTTATTTTGAATTACTTACAAAATTTTTGTGTTAATAAAATAAAATGTGTGGACCTAATTAAAAAAGAGTAGATTCATTAAATCTTCCAGAAATGGACTTGCTAATGATTATGAAGTTTTTTAATAAGAAACACGAGTTTATTAAATTATAATTTTATACTATGTGACACATCGTTTTTGGCTGTTTTCCGGTCAGAATGATTAAAAATTGTCAATATTTTTATAAATACATGCTCTCTCAAATGATGTACAGGGTGATTCCAGATGTCTTATTTTATTCCTGGTCTGGTGGACAAAGTTACGGAGATAACGCTACAGGTTACTCAGTAAAAAAAATTGCAAAATTTTTTCAACTGCAGACTGCCCAATTAAAGAAGCTTTTCCAAATGCTATTTATGATGAATGTGTAGTGGAAATTAAATCACCAATGTTGAAAAGAACAAGAAAAACTTATTTTGATGAAGCAGGTAATATTGGTTCCAAATGTTTACATCAGATTCGAATGCACATGCACCTCACTGGTAAAAAAAGCGATATTTGTTAGAGCTGATCTGGACTTTGAATCAAATAAAATAATTTCTTTTAAAACATATAATATACGCCAGTTTTGTTGATGATCTACTGAAAAAGATTACCTGTTTTTTGGAAAAAAGCAGTATTTGATAAAATTTAATTTGTGAAGAACTGACCCATTATTTTATTAAATAATTTTGAACAATAATAGCTATGTTCGCGGGTCACAATCCGAACCGATTCCGAACCAGTCTGGAATTAACTGTTCATTGTCTAGAGTGCATGCTTAGTTCCGAACCAGCAAATAGTTTTAAGTATACCGCGAACAGTCTTAAGCACCACCTTATTCAACCTCATACTAGACGATGTAATGGAGGAAGTCAAAGCAAAAGCAAAGAAACTTCTGGTGGGCTACAGAAATCTGGAACCAACCTATATAACAGAATGTGCCTTCGCAGACGATCTAATGATTTGTGCCAAGAATCAATCGGACCTGCAAAACAATTTTATTTAAATCTATGGTATGAAGCACTGAAGAAATATAACCTAAAAATTAATGCGAATAAAACAAAAATAATGGTGATCGGTAGAAACAAGTCCAAACAGTTGTTAGTTTAAGCAATAAAGAATTAGAACAAACGGATAACTTCAAGTATCTAGGTGTCTTGATAAACAAAGACAGGAAGAACGAAGCGGAAATTAACAACAGGATAGAAAGCGCAACCAAAGCTGATAGTCTACAAAACCATATTCAAACCGATCCTGATCTATGGAACAACAGAAGAGCAAAATACAAACCATAGAAATGAAATTTCTAAAGGGGCATAAAGGGCATCACAAAAAAAGACCGAGTGAGAAATGAAGTTATTAGAAAGGAATTGGAGGTCGAGCCGATCATAAACAGTATAGATCGTGGACAACTGAAGTGGTTTGGACATATGGTAAGAATGGACAACTCGAGACAAGTCAAGTTGATATGGCAAACCAAACCAAAAAATAGAAGATCTAGAGGCAGGCCTAGGAGGAAATGGGATGATATAATAGCTGGTATCCTGGGAAAAAATAACAAGAGCTGGAAGGAAGGGAAAGAACTTGCACGAAATAGAAGAAGTGGGTGAAATTTGTGCATAAAAACGACTGAAACACTTAAGTACAAACCTTGTATGGACAAAACACCTTAACACCTTCAGGTATATTAAGGTTTATGATTATGATGGTGATGTAAACGAGCCCATCGGACAAACAATGCATTATTTATCTAGTTTGTTCAATGATTGAAGATATTTATAATACTGGAAAAAAAAATTCTTACCTGCAAACTCTGAACTGTAAACTTAGCTATAAGTTGGATTGCTTCTGGATAGTTATCCACCATAACTAATTCTCCTAGTTGATAGTTTGACTTGAGCCTAGCTAAGAGTCTGCAAAATTCATGATAATTTGCGGGATCACTTAAACCTTGAGGGTTTTGTAAAATATGTTTAACTCCATTTACTAGGTGTGTCAAGAATTTGGCTCTTTCTGTATTACTAAATAGAGAACGTCTAACAGATGCGATTTGAACTAAACATGATAAAGCTAAAGATGACAGTGTATTTGGTAGTGAGTGGTATAAGTCAAAAAATAATTTAAGAGTTGTGAAGTCGAGAAAAGCTGGTCTCCAACTGGTTGGAATTTGTACAGTGCATAGATCATCAGATGATTCGTCAGTAGATGTACCTAAAATTAAAAACATTTGTTCTGATAAAGACACTGGCTTAGAATAAAAAACTCTAACATTTAGTGTTTTCCTCCACTTTGCTAATACTTTGTAAATTATGCATCTTATATTGCTATAACTTTCACTGACACTTGCAAATCTCAATAAATAAATAAAACAAACCTATAAAATCAAAGGTGAGACAGTTCTGCGCCAATCGTAACAGCTGTGTCATCAACCCATGTTGGCTTTCATCGTTGAAATTTAAATTTTTGCAATTTTCTCTAGCGTTTCCTAAGAGAGTGCAAGAAAGTCGAAAAATTTCAAATAGTTGAGTATCCCTAAATGATGAAGCAATTTTACGATGTTTAGTAAGTGATCTGTTAGCTTCAACTTCTGAAATTTGGTTCATTTCACAAGTGAGTTGTGATAGTAGCTGAACCCCTATCATACAGTGTTCCACAGAACCCTAAAATTATTAAAATTGTCAGAAAAGAAACTGGTAATATTGGAACATTTACAATTTACATGAAATTTGAAAATTAGTTTTTAAATACACACACATTTAATAATAGTAATAATATAAACTTTAAACAATTAATCATAAGGTAGGTATTCAATGGATGCAAAATTTTTTAACTAGCTTCTAAAAAAGGGGGTTTTTTCAAAGTGTACACATTATATATGAGTCCCTATTTCAGTTAACACAACTTCCTAAACTGTTTAAAGAGACTACACCAATTAAATTAATCAATCAAAATAAAATACAAAATGTTTAGTGATTGAAGTGTTGTTAGCCTTATGACAATGTAAAACCTAAGGTTTGCTCCCACAGATACTTCATGATGACATGTATTAGAAATTCAAGAAACAACAACAAAAGTATAATAATAGTAGGCTAGGCAAAAGATAAACCAAACAAAGATAGAATAAGGATGTGTTGTAACTCGGTATGGCATAGTTATATTATTGAATTACAGTATTACTTATTCGTATTTTCTCTTGAGCTGATTTTTCATAAACTTTTATCAATATATATATAATATAGTTGTAACAAATACTATAATGTATGAAAAAATTAAAATAAAAAGCAATTATATAATTTTCAAAAGAAATTTACTTACTTGTAAAAACTTTCCAATATCAGAAACAACATTCCTGAACACAAACTCATCTTTATGTGAATCAAACCATCCCAATTTTGTTATCCTTGCAAACAAAGTAACTAATGCTTGAAGAACAAAATTAGACAATTTTGGCCTTGTTGCTAAGTAATTCAACACATAATTTCTTATATCTACTCTTTGTTGTAAACTCAAACCTTGTGCACTCCGAGATACTAATTTGGTCAGGGTGGTAGCTGCCAGTAGCTGTGCATAGCAAGAATCGCCCCTATCAAGCAGAACCTGGCATTTGGTAAGTGCATCTGGACCTGATTGAAATACTACTAGGTTTTTCTCAGCTTCAGCTCTTACTGATGTATCTTGGGATTCATACAATTGTTTACAGAGAAGTTCCAGTTGTCTTATTCCCTGAGAAATATAAAATAATAAAATAGCACAATAATCAGTGATGTTTCATGAATTTAAAAATATATGAATTTGTAAATGAAACATTTTTTATTTTAGGGGGAATGCTTCTGTTACTATAAAATGTACTCCTTTAGATACGCCTATGAACAATTTTGTCCATGACTTTTCTTAAAAACATAACCATAGTACCTACTAAGCTACTCTCTAGTATTTTTATTCAATTCCCAATTATTTTCAGCTTTACAAAGTTCCTATAATTTAGTAACACCAAATTACACTTTAATGGACATAATAATGAAAATTGTTGGATATTATTTGTGATTAGTGGGTAAGCTCTTGGATGTTTATAAAAATGATACGTTAACAACACTTTTATGAACAAACCTGTTCATCAGCCATTTTCCACCGAGTTCATTTGTTTTTCCAGAATTATAATTAATTATATTAATGCAGACCTCTACTGCAAAGAAGCCGGAATTTATCCCTATCACCTCAGTCACACAACACTCAACTTCCACTCAAAAAACAACGCAAATTTCATGTTATTGCCCTCTATCCGACAAGTTCGGGTAGAGCGGCAATTTTAAAATTTATTGAACTAATGGATGAAATCATAATTTGATGTTGATATTTGCTAATCTTAAAATAATCGTATGCTCTAATAACATGCGAAACAGAGTAACTTTGAAAAAATCGTATTTAAAATGTTTTTTTTATATCATAAATAAAACCTCTAATATTAATTACGTCATAAATATGAGTGCCAAAATTGACATACATATTGTTATCGTTCTGTGCATGGAGACTTATATCACAGAGTACACCATCTAGATGGTGTGCTGTCTGTGCTTATATCTAGTCTCCATAGTTCTGTGTTTGTGTGAAGCGCAATGCTACCAGTACTCAAATATTTAGGTATAAAAACAAATTTATATACCGCAACCAAAAACGCAACCATGACGCAACTATGCAACTATCATTACACAGATAAAAATATGTGTTTATTGTTTGTACAATAATGATGGTAATGGAGTAATAGTAATGTCACCGTATGTAATGTGGTATGTCTATTTTTGCAGTTATTTTAAATTTGAGTGTTTCATTTCCTGACATGTTTCAGTCATGTGTCTGATTGTAGTTAAGGCGCAAGTCAAATAATTTAAAATTAAAATCGATAAAATCTCATCTGTTAAAGAATGTAAATAGTAGTTTCAGTCTAATGTTATATGTTTGTAGGTAATCACCTAGTAAAATGCTTACATTTAGAGATAGTATAAGTGATTTATAACCAAGCTAAATATGTTGAGTAACAACCGCAACTTACTATTTAAAGGTATTATTTTAGCATTATGTATAATATCTTGTGTCCATTTGTTCGTTTTTCCCCTATTTGAAACGGATACTGACTCGAACATAATAAGAACTTATCTGGATTTTGAACAGTCACTCTGTATGAATAATATTCGTAAAAAGAGATCATTAAATTTAGCCAAATGTCCAGAATATGGGATAATCACAGTAATGCAAGGTGGTAGATTAGGCAACCAAATATGGGAATATGCTTCAGTTTGGGCTTATGCTAGAGAAACTGGATTAGAACCATACATTCCTCGATGCATTAAATTGCAGTTGGAAACTATATTTGATAAATTAACTCTACCAACATTTGAGAAAATCAGCCATTGTGTAGTGCAAACAGATTTTTTTTATCTTCCTACTGCAGAAGCTTTTCCAAATAATACCTTAGATGCCTGGCATTTCTCTAATCAAAGTATTATTCTGCCAAAATACATCACATCACCTGAATTAATATCAACTTGGGTCCAAGATATCATTCAAGAGTTTAGTATTAAAAAAAGTCTGTTAGAAAAAAGTCATAGAATATTACAGACAGCTGTAAAATTTGTAAATATACCAGTCAAAACGTTTATAGGAGTTCATGTTAGAAGAACTGACTACATTAATTACATAAACAGAAAATATAATGCCAAACCTGTTGATTCAAAATTCTTTTTATTGGCAATGCAAGAATTTGAGAAAAAATACCCTGATCCAGTATTTATTATTGTTAGTGATGAACCTGCATGGTGTTGGGAAAAGTTTAAATTTAAGAAGAATGCTTATGTTGTGGGAAAATATCACAGTGGCAACTCTCCTGCTTTAGATATGACAATTTTGTCCACCTGCAACCATACAATACTTGATTATGGAACTTTTGGTATGTGGGGTGCTCTTTTAGCTGGCGGAGAAACTATCTATCATAATCTCAGTTCTCATTATGCTACATACAAACTTGGAAGATATTTGAAAAACTGGCATAGTCTCTAAATCAACTTAAACCAAAACACAAGTCTGAATAACTTTTCTAGGAAATACTTATTTTTATACTAAAAACTTTAAAATTTTATTGATCTTTTTGTTCATTTTCAAATATTCAACAGGTTCATATGTAAATTACAGTTTTTACTTATAGAGACAAAATAATTTACATTTATTATTTCAGCAAATGTTCATGTTAGTTCATAGATAGAGTTCATTTTAAATTTTGTCTGTATATGTAAATTATTTATTCTTCAAAAGTAAATTGTTTCCCAATCCAATTTTTATAAATTTTTGAACATATTTAATAATTAATTTTCAAAACTAGAACTGAACTTGGACTTTTTTAAAACTGTCAAAAACATTTTTATAACCCTAGAAAATATATTATTACAAATAATAATTGGCCACATTAATTTAATAAAAAAAAAAAAAAACCATAATGTAATTTTTGTATTGAAAAATGATTTTTAATAACTATACATTTATTTAAAAACTTGAAGGCTGTTTGTAAATCTATTGTGCCAAAATACTGAATTTGTTTTCCACTTTGTAGAAATTTATGTTTTGTTATAATATATTCACAGGTATATGCTCATATTTTGACTGATAAATATAAAAATAAAGCGATGGTTTAATATTATAAAGATTACTTGAAATATGTTATTTTTCTACTATACAGGGTGACCTAGTAGTTTGTAGCAAATACTTGGGAGATTATAGAGGGAATAGAAATAATGATATTACTTCAATTAAAATGTGTGCCTACTCTTAGTCCAAGAGCTAGTACCGCACGTTTCATGAAATGTTTGATGCACCTTAAAATTTGTATATTTAAAATATATTGTGTGGAAAAGTAGATGTACCTGTGTTGGCTTGACCCACTTTGGGACACCGGGTAGTGCGCATCACGTATGTGAACTTAGCGTCTCATATCGCAGCGCCTCATAATTTGAAAAAAGTTCTTACAGCGTCCAACATAGTTCTAGAGTTCCTGATACATTATA
>CAJUYI010003858.1:0-21016 GCA_910591695.1 Galerucella pusilla | reverse complement strand
TTCTTTTTTTCTCTTATTTTTTGGGAATCATACCACAATAATGTTTTTAATTTTTATATTTCGACGTTTCGGTAGCTCTCCAGCCACCTTTGTCAATAAGAGAAAAAATAATAAATAATGCCACAAGGAACTTACAGAAGATGAAATATTCTTGTTTATTGATAGTTTGAAAAAGTAAACAACGTGCCGCGTGACACACGGTAAGAACTTTAGTTCCTCTTAAGCAATAATCAAATTGTTGGAATCAATAAATAAATACACATATTAATATAAGAATTTCTTTACTCTGGATGATGAAACTTCATTTAACCAAAATATACCTACAGTAGTATTAACTATAAAAAATATGATATAAATTTTGTTAACTTACGTATTGCCATAACTTTCACTCGAAGTACTTTCCATAATATTCACTTTGCACTTATGTTATATTATACACTCTATCCTTTCACTAATTTCTAAAAATAATATAGTTTAATTCATATTGAAGCTAGAAAACTATTAACTGTAATTAATAATACAATGTATGCTGACAATCAACATTTTGCGCCTAGATACTAGCTCTGAATAAATGAATCGCTGATTCGTGAACAAGAGAGAGCGCACGCGCTTAAGGCACATTACGCAGCAACGTAACGTAACGGTCAGATCTTTTGCGCCGCGACCCCCGGTCGCTACAACATAACGTAAAGAACTAAAGTTCTAATATATTAAGACGAATTTATCGTCTTATAAATTAGAAATGGGCCTTCTCAAGCTCTTGAAAAATTAAATAATTTACAAGTAAAAAATAATAATTATATTTGCTTATTATTAAATATTTTAGACAATAGATAAGAAATTGTATGTTTAAATATTAGAAGGTGAAGTAATGTAATGTGAACATACAGAATTATGTTCAAATTAGTGTTTTTTAATTTCATTGAAAGAAAATATGAAATTAAAAGGTTAAAAATTGTGAACTGTCAAGTGTAGGTGAAAAATTAAAGTTTTAAAGTAAATAATAACTTGTGAGGAAAAAGAAGACTAGTTCCAGACTCAGAAGATGAAGCTCTATAAAATGGGGCCAAGTACAGGTGTCCTAGCTGAAATAAAATTTTTGAAAGTTAGCATTTTTCATGGTTATGTCATCAAAAAAGTCAAATCAGTCTGTTATTTGATGTGGCCAGAGGAACACGTTAATTTTTTGCTATGATACTCGTTTGTTTCCTAAAACTACAGACCCAGGTTGCCCAGGTAGCAAAAATAAATAAGGAGAAAAAGAAAATGTTTTTAAAATATTAAAAAAAGATTGTCAGAAGTTGGTTTAAATTGAAGAAAGTTTTGAATTATAACGACTAAAGGTAATTATTAACTATATGGAATAGAAAAAGTAAATAGATACATACCTTTAGAATTGTTTAAATGGCCATGAAACCATAATAAGATATAGTAATAAATCAATCCACACAATACATGGTTTATGGACGAAGCAATTCCTTATATTGAGAAGATGTAAGGTAACAGACATTTCATTGGAAATAACCTCCATAGTATCCTAAAAGTTTTTAAGAAGTAATAGTTATTTTTGTTCGAACAATTTTTAGTACACCATAATATCTTGTATAAGATTCACTTACCAAAGGTTATATTCCATAAATATTCGATCGGTAGAGGTATAACAAAAATTCTTTACTTTTTGCACATCATTATAATTTTAATTATTCATTACATTGTATGTATGCATTTGTAGGTTAACTTAGTTAAGTCTTCTTTTTTTTGAATGGAAAGAATGCATTCTACGCTATTCAGCCAATAGGCAAATATAATTAAAGATTAATTGTTAAAAAACAAATCAGTAGGTAGGTAAATTTATTGATCTACTATTAATGTATTTAAAAAAAAAGTCAAATTTGTTTTCAATAAATAAACTTCTATTTAGGAAATCAGTTGTTTCTACAGTAGATAGTGTGTTGATAGTTCTGTGACGACTATCATAGATTTAAGAAAAAAACATAAAGATCGAATCGTACGCCCAGAGTGCTAACGCTCAAGAGTTCTCAGGGTGAATAAATTTAAAACCTTTATAAATTCAGTAGATTATATTTATGTGTAAAAAAAATGGAATTAAAAATAAACACTAATTAAAATTTCACAATTGGCGCCCAACATTAAAATAAAATTAATTTAAAATAAAACAAATTCAAATAATATCGTCGCAATATACTTGGTGGAACCTCGAGAATTTTACATTCCTCATCACAGAGGTGTAGACTGCAAGTGATATATTTTTTGTTCTATTTGTTAACGTGAGATTTGCGTCCCATCAGTACAACGTAGATATTCTCCGTCGTAGAGCCAAATCAAGTAGTTATTTTTCCAAAGTGAACGTGGTATTAAACAATGAGTTTCTTACAAAATTATTCGTATTCCCAAATTTCATATTTTGCGCTTACCTATGCTTTCCATAAAGTGGAATATGCTCCAATGACTCCGCAACTCTAATCAAACAGCAATAGCCATATTATCAAGTTACAAGTGACATGTTTTTCCAAAAATAAACATAATCCACTCGAATTTCTACAAAAATAGTCGGGTGCACACGAATTCCACTCTACCTGTGTCATGATTAGGGTACGTTAAGCTGTCACTCGAGTTTCCGTCAAGGTGAAAACTGACCTGTTTAAAAGGAGTTTATTTGGGCAGGGATGAGTAACGCGCAGTGGTCATTTTCTACCCGAATACGAGTAAGAACCCCAAAATTAGGAGCCGAACTGCGCGCAACAAGATAAACACAAAATTAAGGAGATTGGGGAAATATAAAATACATTGAATGGTAAAGGTATTTGTACATTTATTCCAGGAATAATAAGACACCTAACCTAACCTAGCCCCGCCAGGGTATGCCATTAGGGTAGTCCCGATAACAGAATAGATTAAATAAACTGGACGGCAATTCGAGTGCGGGATTAAGATACCTTTCAACTCATGTGTAGTATATTGGTCATTAAGGAACCTGACAGGAATTCGTGTGCACCGAAATAGTCATAGTGCAGTAAAATAGTTGTTTTTGCCGGAAATTCTGTTGATAGAATTTGACCTGTCATATTATTTGAGGTCAGTTTCTAGTTTGGGTCATTTTTTGATGCTTCGACAACATAATGAATGGAATTATTCTAGAGAATGTAAGCTCAGAGTTCTGTGATCAGAATACCATAACAAACTGTGAAATAAAGAAAGAGAAATATGTGAAAAAAGAATATGTAAAGAAAGAATGAAAATAAAAGGAGTAAGAGTCTTTAAAATAGCTGCTGATCATGACTACACCGTTCACACTGACTCTGTCTCCGTTATGTAGCGGAAAAATTCCAATAAAACCTCATAAGCTAACTTTTCTAAGACAAAGTCCCTGCTAAATCCTGGAAATCTTTGGTACTATAAAAACCTGCTATTTGCTGCAAGAAGCAAGTACGAGCACTGCTTCCGGTGAGATTGAAATTTACATAGACGACAACAGCAGTAGTGCTGAAGACTATGATATTATTACTCAGTTTTTCGGGTGGAAAGTCAATTCACGCACGTGTTAGGTACACTATTTTTTCTACTAGCATGCGGAAAAAAAACCCAAAAGTTAAGGGTGCGTTCACAAAAAAAGCTGGTTACAAGCGCTTGTTGGCAAGCGCTTGCCCCCAGGTGGCGTGAGAAAAGTTAACATTGTATCGAGTGTGTGCATTCAGACAATACCTGTCCCGGCTAGCAATCGGATGCTACAAGTTCTGACAAGCACGCACGCAAGAACGTTTTGTATTTGTTTTCCAGCTCTCGTTGACCGAACCAGTCCGTGACAAATGACTGTGCAGTATGGATGTCGATGAACTGATATTTCTAGTCTTCACAAGAGGGGCTATTTGGGACAAACGCCTTAAACTACATGCTAGTAGAATTCACATGGATAAGTTGCCATTCTCATATAAGAAAAAATCCTCACTTTGTCCAATTTTAATTGAGAAAATAGATGGTGGTATTCCCCAAACCTACCCCTTCCGCGGTTAATTGCATGAACACCGACTTTCCTTTACGAATTTATAATTCGACATTTTCAAGCAAAAATGACTGTTCATCACTTGAGGAAGACATTCTCTCAACAAGAGTGTAGACACAACAAAATTGTTAAGCTTCCTTTGTGAACACACCCTAACACAAAGCAACATTCATTATCAAATACATATCAACAAATTAATTATTATTATTCATAACAGGGCGATTAGAAAATTATTGAAACAAACGTTTCTTTTCATTAAAAATTATAGCAGAATTCTAATGAATTTCTTAATTTTTCAGTCATTCGGTAAATCACAACCATACAAATATATATATTTTGAATATTCGAATGTCAGTATACTCCCCAAGAACGTAACAAATGTACTTTCCGCACTAGTGCGAAAAAATGACTTTCCACTTTTCCACACGCTAGTGGAAAAAAGTTTTTCCTACGACCGTGCGTTTTAACCCACTTTCCCGCACGCGTTTTAGTTTTGGAAGTGTCACTTTACCGCACTAGTGCAAGAAAGTAGAATTATGCAAATTTTGACCTTATTAGATAGTTTTTCACTTCGGAAGTAATAACAACAGGTGAATAAATAGTCCATCAAATAAAATCTACATCTTTTCTAGCTTTTTGTTGCATTTTTAATATTTTGAAAATATAAAATAATGAAGATATCTTGATATAACCCTGTACATTCTTCAAAGTAGTGTCATAAAACAACTATCAAACCACTCGGGTTTGATATAAGGAAAATATATCAAATAAAATTATTTCTCCCTAACATCCTATCAAAAACAGACCACCACTCCCATCCTGATACAAAACTCCTTCAACGAAATAGCATCGAAATTTTCCAAATTTTCTTTCATTTACACTGATGCTTCCAAAACAAGCACCGGAAATGCTGCAGCTTACATATGTAAAGATACAAAATTTGCTATGCGACTGCCACAAAATTGTAGTATATATACTGGAGAGGCGTTTGCTATACTCCATGCCCTTAAAATGTGCAAAACAGCTAACGGAAGCAACTTTCTTATTATATCTGACTCATTAAGCACCCTAACAGATATGAAAAATGTATATCCATCACACCCGATCCACGAACTTATTAAAAAGGAGCTTTACGGCTTGCGAGATAAAAACATCTCTTTTTTATGGGTACCATCACACATGGGAATAAGAGGAAACGAAGAAGTTGACACCTTAGCCCTAAAATCAACTTCTACAGATGATTCACCTCTCCTTACACAAAATTTCCCCACACCGATCACAGATCCCCAATAAAAAAATACATTTACAAAAAATGGCAATCGATCTGGAAAGACACTGAAACTAATTTAAAACAAATAATACCCGAAATTGGAACCAAACTCCCACTGCCTTTGAAAAGAAGAGAACAAGTACTGGTAAACCGTTTGAGAATTGGACATACACGAATAACACATCAACATCACTTGACAAAAGAAGCTGCTCCTTTGTGTCATATAATGTCAAACTCAACTCACAGTGAAGCATCTATTACTCGACTGCCCAGTACATGAAAAACAAAGAAAACACCACAAGATAGGAAACTCTTTAAAGTCAACTCTCTCCTCAACTGGAAACGAAGTGCTATCATATCTTAATGACATAAACTTGACATCAAAAATTTAAATTGTGATATTATTAATATATACCACACTACATGTAAATGTCTCCCCTGCTAATAACTCGTAGTAGTTGATGCGGGGTTATGTATGTTTCAAATAAAAAAAAAAAAATTATTTCATCTACAAATGACTTAAAACCGTTGCCGTCACCTTCATCGTCATCTTTATGTGACTTGCAGCCGATGCCATCCTCATCAACGTCATCTACTTACCAGTTAACACCAAATAACTCCACCGGACCGGCAATTTTAAGTAATCCACAGAATGTGTTTCTAATATTAATATATATAATAAAAATAGTAGTTTTTGGTTCAAGTTTTGTATATGTATGTTGAAATAAAATAACTTTTGAAAAATGGGTTGGTACACTTTTTTGTATATAGCGTCGTAGAAAAAATAATGTTCCTAACCCATGCGTTGAGTGTCTTTCCCGCCCTTGACCGCTTGCCCAACTGTAGTCGCGTGCGGGAAAGTATCACTTTCCACATTTGTAAGTTTTCACATGCTGCTGTTTATTTTCCCAATTTATTTCTAGCAAAAACAGCCAAAGTCCCTAAGATCAACTCTTATATTTATTTTGCTTGATAAGTATGATAGATAAGGTCGTTAGTCACTTAGGAAAACGATAAAATATGAAGTACTCAGCCCCTGTAATCAAGCAAATAACTTGATAAATAATGACCCACCATCAGAATGTACAAGCTGTAAAACTAAACTATGAAGTATATTATCCTAGAATGCCCACTACATTCATCAGAAATAATTAAGTGTATGATGGACTGAAAAAAGATTTTACTGGAACTGTTCCAATTTCTTGAAGTCATTTATATGTACCACGAAATTTGGATCATCCTGCTAGGTTGATGCAGGAATTTATGTTTTTTCAATAAAAATTGTTTAATAGCAACAATAGAGTTAAGCGAATACAGACAACACCCTGTTTTCTCAACGTTAAATATAATTGATAGTAAAAAATAATTACAAACAACATACGACCCCACACTCTGGAGACAATAAAACCCAAACTAATGACTTCTAATTCGTTTTTGTAGCCGTATTTCATATAAAACAGCATTTAGAAGTGTTGCGAAGATTGAAGAAGAAAAGGAAATCTCGAAAAAACTTTTGAAGTCTTTCATGTGGAAGTGGGAATTGATTTTCCTACAAGGAACGCTTTAACTTTTATTAGATTTTCAGTGTGTTCTTTTATATATCCGCAATACCCACAACCCGCTTTACACTTGGGCGTTCGTAAGCGAAAGTTGAGGGGCAAATAATGTTTGTTCTATTTTTTTTTGGAATCAAAATCGAAACCGATTTAACCTACTCTGGTCGATTTTTATTGCCAAATATACACTTAAAATAATTATTGGAAATTAAAACTAAAAAACTTTGTAGGAATCAAAATAAAATGATCCAATGATTGCTACTCACAAAAAGGGAACAGCTTCCATTGAACACAAAGAGTACTGTATCACTGTCATCTCTGAGTACATGATCTTATCACCTTTCCAGTTTCTTCGTCCCAGCGATATGTGCGTGTATCTGGCACTTATCACTAGGAGGAAGAAATATAAAGCAAGAATCAGAAATGAAAATCATAAACGTAAATGCAACTTACCATTCACATTGAATGCACTTTAGAAAATAAAAGAGTTTGAGGTAAGCCTCTCACCAGTAATTAAAAATTAACCTTATCTGTTCATGGTTCACAGGAGAAAGAAAGCTTATTCTTACTACTCGCTATTAAATTGAACCATGCGATGAGCAATCGACATACGTTGCATATTCTTTTCTTGTTCACATGCTCCGCTTCGAGAAAGAATTTACATATTCGTAGTGTGTTCTTAATTTCTCACTCTATAGGAGAGAATAATTGAAATATTTGACCAATATCAGTGTATACTGATCCTCACCAACAGAGATTATCTGTCGCACGTTAAATGTAAAAATTTGCCTTTCAGCGATGATCGGTGCTACAGGTTCTCGACGAGAATCACATGTTGGTAAGGAAAAAGAACTGGCTTTTCGCCGTCCGGTAGATATTTAAATATTTCAATGATAGTGGCCAAATATAACGTTACAACTGCCTTATATACTTTTCAGTTAGTCGTCCGGAATTTATTTCTGGTAATACTACCTTCGATTTCAAAATGTATCTGTCTGTGGTATGAGCAGCTCCCCTCGTCATTCAATAACATGATAATGTGGTCAAGACTTACCTTGTGGTTGGTGTTTGTACTGTGGTGCATTCTAATAACAGACGATGATCAGTTGCATCCCTTTTCGCCTTATATCCCTCACCAGCTTCCTCACCCTTCCTGTTTCTTGTTTCAGAATCACCCAAGCTGCATTATTCTGACTGTCTGACATAATTTGTACATAAATCAACGTTGGGTATTATTTAGTGAGGCTTCTATTCTCAATTAAGGAGCAGATTTAGTTCTTGAGGTTATCACCACAATGTTGGGTTCACTAGCTCATAATTATATTATAACTATCTTCCAACTTCCAAATGCTGCTTGGGAATCTGAATGCAGATTAGCCGATATAATACAAATACCTGGACAGAAAGAAGAGCTTTGGACTTCTCGCAATATTTACCAGGATTCGTTCATTCAAAGGCTCTTATACATCCTTCGAAGAATGTCTCCAAACAAATGTTAGACTATAGCAGGCATGATCTACGTTGTCTAAAAAGCCACTGTCATCTGCATCATCAATCATCATATTATGTTGAAACTTGAACTGTCGGAAGATCCGACTTGCCGTCTTTGTCTGGAAGATGATGAAACAGCAGAGCATATTAAATTGTGCCTGCCCCGCCGCGGCTCGAATCAGGTATCTGATGTTTGGCAGGGTCTCTATATCGCCCTCGGACCTGAAATATCATTCACCAAATAAACTAATCGGCTACGTGTGAGCCACAATAGACTCTTGCGAGTCTCAAAGGAGTGCCTTATAGACCCACTCACCACACACATAACCTAACCTAACCACTCATGATTCTTGTATTAGACCCACTTCGAATCTCCTCATATTGTCTACAAAACCTTCCGAAGACAAAGGCTTGGAGTTGATGATTCTCTCCTGGTTCCGACTCCACGGAGATATAACAGCTGAAGCTATCAAGAACTGAGTTAATTGGAAGATGATTATAGCATTTATAGCATTATAGTGAACAATGCAAGTTATCGTGGTATGTAATTAAGTAAATTGAATATGTTGATACAACCTAACCAAAAAATGTCATTGCATGAATTAAGTGTTTGTGCGATAGTTACACGAGAGGTTTTAGTCTTAAGACTTCCTTTTTATAACGGTATATTTAATCCCATTGAACATATATGGCATCAGTTAAGATCCGCAATTAGACGAAATAACGTTTTACCTTCAATGCTTCCGTATTTCAGTTAATTAAACACAAACTTGAAAAAGTCGAATTCATCGGATGGAAACATTAAGTCTTTCAAGTAATCAAAGTAAAGGAATATTATATTTGAATTACATTACATTTAAATGAAAATAAAGAAAAAAATATGATTAATTCGGAACGATCGTTATGTTAGCGTTATGTACTACGTGCAAACAGCAAAAACTTTCAATAAGCAAGCGAGAAAAAAGACCACAACGTGTTGATTTCGGATTTAAACGACCCAACACTGATATGCAAAATTGTTTCTGGTTACGGTCGTTACTTTTGACCATTTTGTTGTTAAATAGATGACTAGCTATTCCCGCAAAAGTTAAGATTCGATTATGATTCAGCCTTTATTGATAATTGTTGGATATTTGAAACCCATTTCAACTTATACTCTTATTCTCAGGCTCGGGAGGCAAGGACAAGGTTTGCTTTGCATTGGAGAGTTTTTTCAAGAGAAACCATGATGAGTCCTAATTGCTCTTTAAACATTTGATATATGTTCATTCTCGTCAGTTTCATCAACAGTTTCAATTGTACTAGCCACTTGTCTTTTTTTGTCCACTATATTCTCTACCGGAGGATAAAGGCGTCTTTGTCAAAGCCAATGTTTCAGATGAAGCATTGCTTGAATCAAAGTTTCATGTCACTTAAAAATTATTGTCGGTCTACGTTCATTTGTTTTTCTGGAAAATGTTCCTCAAGAGCGGTTTTGTTTATATCTGGTCATTGGTCATGCGTCTGCGTGAAATTATTGTTAGCGGTAAGAAACGCACGAATGCATTTGCAGAGGGTTAGTGCATAAGATTAAACGATGTGTTGTGTCCTAGGACGCGGAAAGTAATATTTTTTGAAAAAGGAATGCACCAGTACAGCAAGAGAAAATCCCTCCACCCAAAAAAAATTATAGAAGAAAAAGATACTTTCTAAGATGCAGACAGTGTTCGGCGAATGGGGACAGGGGGCAAACCTATTGGAGATGTACAGGTTGTGATTCAAAACCGCCTCTTTGTGTAGGAGAATGCTTCGAACAATTAGGTACATTCCATTTAGATTTGTTTTATTTTTTTAGCTGAAAAAATTAGTTCCATTCTGTTTTGCACTTATTCAGTTTATTTTGTTTTGTACTATTTTAGTTTATTTCGAAGATGTTTTATGATATGTTAAAGGTTTATTTCTAAGGTCAGGCAGTGTCCTTCAGTGAAAATATTCCATCTGTGCAAGCAGCCAGTTGTCCCTTCTAATGGAACAACATTGCATCTGCAGACAGTTTTGTTTCTACACATCAAAAATTTCACTTTGCTGGGATAGGTCTGCAATTGCAGACTATTTTTTTTATTTGGCTAAAATATATGATATAGGTACATAAAAAATAAACCATACAAGAAATATCCAGGGTGTCCTCTTGAGGTCCCTAATTTGTCTGTATGTGTCCGCGAATATGATATCAATGCAAAGCGATGTTGTAAAAAACATAAAAAGCATATCTGTATCAAAAATGGAATATCCTTGACTGAATGAAATTTGTAAATCGAAATATATACTGGAAACAGTGATATCAACAGTAACATTAATTTATTTTCCAGACTGCTAGACGTCAAACATATTCAAATCATCAAAAGCATCAACAAAACCATGTACACTCTACTTATTTTTGATGAAGTAACATTGAGTTCTCGGCTTACTTGTCTGGTCAATAAAATTCATCTTTCTGCGCCCCATCTACATGTCATTCTGTTCTTAAACTATGAAAAGTGCCATTTTCTCGCAAATAATTAAACACCTGCTGTCATATTCTGTAGCAGCAGCTACAGCATTCCCATTTGAGGCCCATAAATAAAAATTATTCTGTGGTCGAAAACTGATGTGGATTTTGAACAAAAGTAACCAAAACTCCACCAAAGCTTACACAAGAGTGCCTAACATAGATATAACAGAAGAAATATGTATTCTTGTACACATAAATAACGATTGATAATGACAATGTATATAAAATATTAAGAAACGTGAAACAGTCAACAACAATCTTGATTTCAAAACTTTTTAGAGTTCGTTCGCTATTTTTATGTGATACAGTTGATACCATGTATTATTATCGGTCATAAATTTTTAATCATTTCCAATTAACCCACATTAACACATACATCCGGGAAAATAATGCGATTTTGTCTAAATATTCAAAATTGAAACACAACAGATTCTGCCCTTAGGAAAAGTAGTGTCAGGCAAGATGTAGTTAAATTTATACATATTAGATTATGTTGTAGGTACTCATTTTGGTTGTAATATCAATTCCCAATTTAATTTTTTCCAAAGCAGGTAACGGAACTTCTAAGTTTAGCTAATACTAGTCGAATGCTTATTAGTAGTGTACTGACCTGAGGGTCTAAATCTTGATGGAGTACCACTGCCGGTGGTTGAACAGGTGAAGTATCTAGGAGTGATCCTTGATAAGTCACTGACATGGAAGGCTTAATATCTTGATAGTCGCCTAAGCAAGGTGACAAACACGTATTGGGCCTGTAGGAGAGCCATTGGTCCGAGGTAGGGACTGACCCCCAAAACGATCATATGGTTCTATAGAGTGATTATGCTGCCTATGCTCACATATGCGGCTCTGGTCTGGTGGCCGAGGGTAACCTTGCAACTGGCACGCCTTCAAAGGGTGGTCAGTTCGGGGACAACTGGCTGCATGAGAACTACACCAACTGTTGCGATGGAAGTGATCCCTGGTCTTCGGCCTCTTCACCATGTGATCGAGGCTGAGGCAGGGAGGACTTTCCTGCACTTGAAACGGCTGGGATACGTGCGAAGAGGGGAAGAGTGCAGGCACGTCAAGAAGCTCCGGCTCCTGGAAAATATTCCAGTTCTGGCTCGAGCGGCTGATGAATGCCTGCGTAAGTACTACTTCGCTACCCCATACAGGGCCATGATCCGGGATAGAGAGTCCTGGGAAAAAGAGAGGAAAACACAGCCTAATGGGAATGTCTGGTACACAGATGGCTCATGCTCCGGTGATAGAGCAGGGGCTGGAATTTACTCCAGGAACCCAAGAACACAAGTTTGTGTACCATTGGGTGATGGTGTATCTGCATATCAGGCCGAGATTTATGCTATCTTGGAATGTGCGCAGATAAACCTAGACAGAGGTTATGTGGATCGATGCTCAACCATATACTCCGACAGTCAGGCAGCAATTAAAGCTCTGAGTGGTTATACCAGCAACTCAGGACTTGCTAACTAATGTCGAGAACGAATTGCTAATCTTGCAAGGCGGAACGTGGTGTGGCTAGAATGGATTCCAGCCCACTCTGGTTTTGAAGGCAACGAGATGGCGGATGCACTGGCTGCGGAAGGGGCGGCGGCAGCTCGTTTCTGCGGCCCGTTCCCGACCCTGGGCCTAAGAAAACAAAAAATACACAAGGAGACGAAGAAGTGGCTGAGGAATCAGCACCTCGCTCATTGGAATGCTCTGCAGGTTCCTAGACAATCCAAACTTCTACTGAAGGGAAGGACTGATGGACACGCCAGGGCAGCTACTGAACTACCAAGGAGTAGGCTGAGAAAGATAGCAGGACTCCTAACAGGGCACTGCTGTATGAGGAAACACATCCACAACTTAGGAGTAGAGGAAAGTTCCATGTAGGTCCACACTGGGCTGTACTACGCAGGCGAATCTTCGGAGTCCCTGTTATGGCCCCTGGAGACACAAGCAGACATCCATTGAAAAAGGTTGTGGCCTTTATTGAAAGGCTCGGCTTCATGGATGTCTAGGTAGCAGGAATGGCACAATGGGCCCGCCAGTGACCTCAGTGCCGGAACCTTGGCTTGAGTTGTCCAGGACAAGGCTCGCCTGCACATTTAGTAGTAGTAGTAGTAGAAGTAGTAGTAGTGTACTGTATCTTGGGAAAATTTTTAAAATCAAATGAGCCGTGTAAAGAATAGGAGTTGACTTTTTAGTAGCACCATGACCTCCCTGAGGAATTCTACATATGGTGGAATTATGTAAAGTTCCCCATGACTCGGCCTGTATATGTGTGGGAACAAAAAAAATTAATTAAGTATAACAAATTAGAAATAGACCTCCGTATGCATGTAGTCGTTTTATGTTTTTATCGATATTACCTGGTCACTAATTTATTTCTCAATATACGATTCCGTCTTTTAACGGCAACCAATTAATTCTCTTAATTTTCAATTCTATTTTCTTTCGGTATATTCTAATGACGGACAAAAGTTCATCTGAACAATGCAGTACTGGCTTCAAAATGTCTCAGACTACTGAATAGTTTTTGAAGCGATTGTTAAATTATGCAGAATTTATAACGTGCTTAACAACAGATTTTCTTGGAAAATTTAACTATATTTTCAACGTTTAGGTGGTGTTATCGAAAATTATTCAAATTATTAAAATATCAGAAATGCATTATTGTTACCCACCCTTAGCTAACGCTAACGCTTCATAAGATCATTGCAGAACACGTGACTTTGTCAGTTCAGCCATATTGTGCTGGAGGTCAATCAAATCGATTAGTTGGCGTTTAACCTTGTGTGTGTTTAGTATGAAATTCAGCTTTCAGGTGATATTTTGATAAAATTGTAGAAAATATTCTCGAGATACGTATTATGTATCTCTTAGTAATGATATCAAGTGGCAGTACAATGAAAAAATTCGTATTGTAGACAATATTGATCCTGTCGACCAACTAATTTTATTGTTATAAGCAATACATTTGATGCTGCGATTCACTGAAGGGCCTTCCTCTTGAAGCAGTGCTCCAAGCATCCCAACGTGGTTCAGATAAAGCGACCATCATCCGTTGTTCTCCAATATGCAATGAAAATTAAATATTGCACCCTCCACCACAATATGGCCGACCTGTCAGTAATGTCATTCTGGAATGGTCTATTGGAACTCGATAAACAACAGCCATTTGGATTATAGTTGCCATTTTATTGATACACTACAAGTCTTTCCTCATATCCGCCATTTCTTATATGGATATTAAATTGAAAAAAAATATTAAATATTAGCTGGCACTAAGTATCAAGGTTCTATTATCACGACTCCGACTGCGGCCCTGGAGGTAATAGTAAACCTACCACCACTGCATATCCTCATTCAATTCTAATTCTAATCTAATCTAATCTAATCTAATATATTATCACTGCTTTAAGTTGGTACAGTTCTTGAAGAATCCCAAGAACGATAAATAATCAGTTGAAACACGGAAGAAATACAGCGCTTGCGCGAACTATACCTAGAACAATTTGATCGCCAGCTGGAGCAAACCTTTCGTTATCGGTCGCAAAACTTTCCTGATATCAGTTCTTAAATTATGATATTCCATCTACTTTTTTCATATACTGATGATTTAAATAATAAAAAAGTTAGTCTAGAAGTGCATATAACTTCTATATTTACATATTTTGTTAATATAAATAAGTTTTAGTAAGCGGACGCCCCTGAAAACATAAACCTTGTGAACTGATTCTAGAAAGCCGAGAGCTCTTTTACGAGTGTAAAATTTAAAAATCGAAGCGGCTACGGAAAGGAGTGGAAAAAAAGAAAGGATGAAGAACATAAAAAAACAAAAGTAGTAAACCAATAGCGACGAGTGTTGGAGACAGGTGGCAGCTACAAGCGACTTGATTCTGGTTTGTATGTGTAATCGTTACTGCGCTGGACCCGACAGGTACCGGTGCACAAGGTAACTTCCAGTTCAGTGCTTCATCATTTTATTTACTTCAAAAAAATCAGATACCAACTATGGGTTTGTTTTTAATCATGTTCTTTTTATTAATTCACTTACGTTTTAAGGATTTTAATGGACATTGGTTAATATATTACTCAGTTTTTTCGGATAATCTTTAAAAATACAGTGATAATAGTCAACAATAATTCAATATTATATAGAGAGACGAAAAAAAGAGGAGGTATTATCTATTGTCATAGAAAATAACAAAAATTCAATAGACATAGCGATACAACTCAAGATCACCAATTACCAACAAAATTGAGAAGATTTCGGTTTGTGTTCTTTGCTAGTAATTTCGGATTTAGCCCAGCCACAATCGTAACCTGTTGGAAAAAATTGAGTGGTACATAGAGTGGATATTCAAATTAGCAGATTTCTTACTACCAGAAAAAAAGATATATCTTTAAAGTCACACTACATACAGGATCTCTTCCTCGTAGTCTTCTTCACAGTCCCATTCATAGTTTATTCAATCTTCCCCAACATTATTTATCGTCTTTTCTTCAACATTTTATTAGTATTAGTTAACAAATAGAACTACCAGTAGAGAAAACAAGCCATATTCGTCCAGCTCCTTCGACCTATCGAATACACACCACCTGATACGGTACAAGTAAGACCGCACTCATTGTGATGTGCCGCCTGTTGCTTGTGGGAACAGTATAGTGCCTCAGATAGTTTTTAGAGAATACTCTCAGGTATTTTTGTTCATCTCTAAGAGTTCATCATACTACATACTACATACTACTGCATACTACTACATTCGTTAGGAAGTTGAAACTTCCGATACATATTCTTTCAGAATCGAGTGAGATTTTAATCTCACTGTTTATTTCAACATTTAGCTGAGACCACTTGTACATTTAAGTTTCATACTCTCATTATTCATCCCATATTTTATCAGGTTAGCTTAGGCAAAGAATAGACCAGCTTGACAAGAATCGAAGCTCGACGCAATCTCTTTGATGTTTTAGTTAAGAAAATAGGTGACCTTGAGAGACCGACGTTGACAGATAACTTAGTAAATACACTAAGAAAATGGTAAAATTTTTAAATATCGGCGATATAATTGGTCAATAGAGTGAAGTATCTCATTATAAAAATGGCTCCTCTCAGACATTCGCATACAAAAAAGATTTGCTACTTGTTAAGCTGGTACCTAATATTCTTTGGCTCAAGATTTAACAGCGGTACGACACATGGACAGAATATGAAGGCGCGTTCTCACTAGTCGATTCTAGTGGAACGATTTTTAATGATCAACTAAAACCGAATAAATCTTTGGTTCTTGTTTCAACGAATTTTGAACCGATAGTTGAAATCAAAATGGCGACTAGCGAGGTTGTCCGTGCGGGTATTCGGTTCATTTGCGAATCAATTAGCACAAAACTGAGAAATATGTTATTAGGAAGTAAGAAGAAGCCAGGTACTAGCTTTTGGGTGAGCATGTATCCATTACCAAAAAACACTATTTCCAATTTCAATAAACCAGTTTGTGAAGCAATATAATGAAGCATCACAAGAATATATGCATACACCGAGAAAAAGATTTATTTGTGACAATCAAAATCTTATTATGTCAAATAAATATGATTTTCCATATGGCCTAACTAATATTTAATTTGTCGTTAAGAAAGGATTTGTTTCAAGTTCGAAAAGTAATATTGTTGGTTAATACAAACATATTCATTGTCATCAATAAAATGAGTTATCTATCGAAAATTACATTTATTCTTGTAAAAATGTATCATTTTTGTCTCAAACAACATTTGTTGAGGTATACCCAATGACAACATAGTTATATTAATCTTTTTAAGCAATTAAATTAAATAAAGTAGTTTTCCAATAACAGATACTTATTTTTGCAAGCTAACTATATTTGTCTAAGCCGTTTTCAGACTATGTCGAACAACAAAGTTGACTTTCGTTTTGTGTGTGTGGACTAGTCGATCGAATTGGTCGATGGTTAGTCTAGACACGGATTAAAATTACAGTATTTTCATGAACAACATGTTTAAATCTAATAAAAATCAATGGTCTCTATTTATGCATAAAACTGTTAAGTAGAAAAGCAGGATAGGAATAAAAAACTTGCTGCTGAATATTTTGATCTATTAAAAAGAAAACTATACATTTTAAAAATAGATACCATACATTCATAAAATAGAAACCATATATTGTTAAAATTAAACATACCCACATGATCTAAAACATAACCAACAATGGTATCCACAAGATAGCCTTGTCTATCCTTAAGTGTGCACATTAATGCTTTCCCCATAGTAGTTTTTTGGAATTCTTGAAGTAGATCTGACAGGTTTAATTCAGAAATGTGTATGTTTGAGGTACATTTCGCTTGCTTGTTACTTCTACCTTCTTGAATATAATTGTCATTTATTTATTTACCTTCAAAGACATCTCACAATTCTTGTAATCGCCATAAGTTTAACAATTCATTCATTCTATTATTAAACTTATTTTTGTCCAGAGTACTTCAACCACATACTTCACAAAAACAAAATAATTAGTAAAATTGCAAAAACTGATCTAATTTCACATGCAGACTGAAGCCAAACGTATACAGGTGGTGATCGTTATACTGAATAATAGGGAAGGGTGGGGTGAGAATTCTTTGTTTCAATTGCCACATAATTTGTAGGCTAATGTGATTTCTTAAGGGTGAGAAAATATGTGATTTGTAGCAAATAAGTTTTTTTCTCGTAACAATAAATGTACAATTATACTGAAATATTTATTTCGGTATAAAGTAGATCTTATTTGAGGCTAATAATCTATAGGCTTATTTAATAAATGTAAATTTCTGTCAAAACTTTCAAATGATTTACTATGAATATTTAATTTGTTGTTTTAAAGTGATGGAATATTATTGAAGATGTTAGGTTTTTTTCTGGGTAATGAAAACAATTTTCACCCAAATAGCATTGTTACATTTTATAAAAAAATCTTATATTGTGCTTCGTAGACTTTCATAGTTTCCGAAGAGCAATTGTATGAAGGTGTGCATAAAGGAGAACACATTTTTTTACATTAAAGAAATTACACTCGAATAAATCATCTTTTTATATCAAAATTTCTCCCAAATCAATTACTTGTCTCTAAATATATCCTCTAGTACAGAATATCCATGATACCTATCAACTCTCCTTTTCCCAAAATATAACAGTTACCAATCTATGGACACCATCTCATATTGGTATAATGGGAAACGAACTTGCTGATCAACTTGCTAAAAGGGCCACAACTTTGAACTATTATGCAGATAACATCCAAATTGCATCCGATCTCAAGCAAGTCATCAAGCATAAGGTCAAGGCTCTATGGCAAGATCATTGGAAATCCACCCCGACAAAACTACAAAAAATCCAACCTTCACTAAGCCACCCTTACTATAATGGAGCTTCAAATCTCTCAAGACAAGACCTAGCGGTGCTGAGAAGACTAAGAATCGGTCACACTAGATTTACTCATGGCTACCTTATGTCATCCAACAATCGACCATTCTGTTCAACCTGTAACACTGCATCTACACCGTTGAACACATTATCTTAGAATGCCAACAATACACAGCTAAAAGACAACAGCTCAATCTCAAAGGAAGTCTTCAAAAGATACTCGGAAATCCAGACAATTTCCTTACCGTTCTCCAGTTCCTGAAAGCGGGATCGCCGAGTTGTACCACCAGATATCAGGTAGGTATAATCCTACCGTCGAGTTGTACCACCGAATTTCCTGGGAAGTTTAACGATTTAAAAATAAAGTCTAATTACTAATGACCTTAACAATTTTATATAAATTAGGTTTAAGATCAAAACATCCATATATAACAATTTCTACATACAAAAATAAAGATGAGGCCTTTCCCACTACTGTTTAAGATCAAAACATCCATATGTAAGTAAATAAAAACAAATATGTGCCTAAATACATTTTATTATTAGTGGTACTGGGTATTCCCTCAATAAATACGGCTTATGTGTAATTTCGTATTGATCCACCTCGATGGTCAGTATAATCCCCAATAAAGGCGGAAATGGATTAACTTAGGTAGTCATGGTACAACTCGGTAGTCCCCCCTGAAAGATGTCCAGCTATTCCACAAAATTTAATATATTTATTGTATACTTTACTGTACCTGTGTGAGTGGCCTTAGTAGCCGAGCACGTTAATTGTAATAAAGAAAAATAAAAAATTACCTGTCTATAAATAACTCTTCTCTCGGTGTAGGTACAAAGTGAATTATAATAAGTATTGAATCAAAATTCACTGTAGGTAATGATAATGAAAATAAAACAATAAAACACAACAACTAACCACAAAATATCTAGTAGTTAATTCAAATGTATCTGTCGGCTAGTGCTTAAGAGATAATATCATATGTTTCTGCATTACAGCTTCTTCCACTGTGTTGTTCTGTGGGGTGATATAATGAAGAATTTGACAAGTCCTCTAGTTCATGCGTCAAAACTGGGGAGCTTGAGGAACCATGTTGATATTGATAATAACCACTACCCCAGGAACCTATCGTAAGCATATCGTCATTTTTAATACGATACGCTTACGCGACGATACATAGACAGCTTTACTTAAATACCTAACTCAAATTAGTAATCAAGATAAATTGTTAATTAGCAAACTGTGAAAAATTTAAAGCAGCTACCTGTCGTAGTCACACTTATGGCGCTTTGGCTTGATGTGAATATTTCATTTTTGACATTCTCATCCAGCGTAGCTTTTATAAAACAAAATATAAAAAAAAATAATATTCAGATACAGTTACATTTAAATTTTTTTCCTGCTTCTCTCTGAGTTGATGCGATAATAAATGAGAAGTTAAACGAGCCGCTGCATTTTTCGTATAATTATTTATAATGGGATTTCATGGGATAGGGACCAGATGGCATGCGTTAAGTTTTTTGTTTCAGTCTGTATTTTTTAGTTTCAAATGTTGTTTGGGTTATAGTCAGTGACATTATAATTGAAAAAAAGACCGTCGAACATATTTTCGAAATTAGTTTAGTCGATTTTACTGCAATGATGTCTTTGAAATCTGAAGATCAACATGCAATAGAAATAGAGGTGATAAAGTAATTCAATTCTGCTACACTATACTCAAACCTACACATTCGTAAACACGTCATAAGAGTATCCAGAAATGTTATCACTATGCATCGTACACATATTTTTTATTATTTTTCATTTTATTTATGCTGAACATGAAGAAATCTCCTTGGGAGATTTCTCGCTGTAATTGTATTTGTTCTCCATAGTGGAAAAGTCTCTTTATAGCTGCATTTTGTTTCCTGCTTTCTCCTTCGTATTGCAAGTAATAACAGAAAATTTACGTTAACTTCTTTGAAGAATTCATCAAGCAATTGAATGCATATAGGAGCATACGGAAGGCGTTACTGCTACTTCTCCAAAAAATGCTTCAAATTTGTTACAAAAATTTCCATTTTCAAGCATAGATGTGTCTAAAAGCCTGCATCACATCTTGGTTAGCTCCACATGTTTTCTAGAAAATTCCAGCATCGCTTATAAGCAGATAAGAGTATTTTATGCTTTTTGATGGAGTTATTCGCTGAGAAACACTATAGAGTCACACTTATTTTCCATGACAATCACACACAAAGTAAGAGTGGTTGGGGCATTGTTTAAACGCGGCGTAAATGAAATTTTAATATAATATAGTTTGGCTATACATGCAGTCTTTGGGATATTATTCACTATAGTTTATTCATAACTAGGATGGGGCAATGAATCTTTGCGATCCTTGGGATGAACGGGATGAACCCATCCAAATACAAGTGATATAAATATTATTAATTTCTTTTCCATTTGTGTCTGGCAGGTAGCTTCATCCTTTATCAGGACGAGTTTACGGTCTTTCCTATGTTCAAGAAATTAAAAATTAAGTGGGCTAAGAATGAAACAATTATTTTCAATGAATCTGAAATGTATAATTATATATAAAAGTAATTGATTGTTCCTCTTTATAGCTTATTTAATACAAAAAACGGAATATATATTACAGTTCCACAGGCCTTAGAGGCTCATGACTTTCAATTTCATAGGTATACCAATTGTATACATTTTTAAATTAGGTTTCTTCATCTTCCTCTATTTTTCTTACTAGGGC
>CAJUYI010003857.1:0-21032 GCA_910591695.1 Galerucella pusilla | reverse complement strand
TTTTAGTATTTACTTGTAAAATTCTTAGGATCACTCTGTAAAAGATAAATTTCTATTTGAATATTTAATGAGGCTACTTTGCTATCAGACATTAAAAAACAAACTATATTACACGTATCGAGTGAACTGTTCGCATCGAGTTTCGTGATGGAGGTTGACACGAGATCACCTCCAAACGAAGAGTTCACTGAACAAGGTAAACGCGGAATTGTCAAACAGGCTATTACTGGGTGAGAGAAATTTGAAGACAGTTACCGATTTGGTGACTGGGCACTGCACCTCGAGGAAACATCTGCACAAAATGGGCAAAGTTAGTGGACCTATGTGCGGAAAATTGGAAACAATATGATGAAACACCGACTCACATATACTTTGCTTCTGTGAATTTTAACTGGCGAAGTTAATTGATTAATTTGGAATTTGTCAAACGTATTTTTAAATTTATTGAAAAAAAATAGTAAATGAACATAATACACTATTCACCTCTTGTTTTTCCAACAGTGCATAAAGGGCTATTCAAACATTGATGAAAGTGACTCTTTTTCACGGTTCGTTCAATGTGTAAAAGCATTATTGGACCATCAAATACGCACGCCGACGTTCATGATGTATTCCAACCTCAAATTCGACGGCAAATTTTCGTTTTCACGCAGCTGTCAACTACAGAGGTGATAAATTTCGATTTTATACGTTCAAAAGCTATTTTAAGAATAAGAAGAAAAAAATTAAGCATAATTATGACATTTTCCAAATCGACTTTTTCATTTTTATAGATGTTTAGATAGTTTATCCGACGACAGACTCGAATCGTAAAACGAATGCGATCCCTACGGAGTAGATACACTTTCCACGCATCACAATTCTTATCTCAAACTAATATTTCATATTCTTTTCTAGTTTTGTCCTATTCGTTTATCCCCGAGTGGGGACAGTCAAAGGGTTTACCCGAATACGTTTCTTCGAAAATGATATACCGCTGTTGACATTAAAATATACGAGCAAAATGTTACTTACTGTACGTCCCAAATTTGGAATGAAAAAAATACAGAACGTCCTAATGCTTATATTTTCATTAATAATTTTATAAATTTAGTGTTTTAAAAACAGTTTTTGACACAGTTAATTCCAAAATTATATTTTCTATTTAAGTTTTTAATGAACTAATCCAAAAAATTTGTATCGAACGAATCGAGATTCCAAGCGTAGACTAGTGTAATAATTAATTTGTAGAAGAGCTTTGTACGCAAATCTAATCATTCGAAATGCTCTCGTTAAAAAGGCGATTCTGGTCTGGTACTATGCAATACTTGTATTTGCTCTTTTTGTCACTCATTTTATAATTATTATTGTTAAAAAACAAACATAAACGTCAACTAACATGCAAAATTCACCGAAAATACCGAATTAAACCAACATTCACACGTTAAGTGTACTCGGCTATATAAAGCCGCAAGCCGCCGCTGCCGGGCTCGTCGCCAGTAGGCTGATTTGACGTCACAGATTGGACACGCCCCGTTTCAAATCTGGCCATATTTAACACTGAATTTGAGGGTGAAATCGTGATTTTTTGGCAATTGTCTTTTCGAGTAGGGAACTTTTTAAAATTAAAATAAAAAAAATTATCGGAAATGGCCCATTCGTGGTTAACATTGTTGATACCAATTTATCAAAATTTCATTTATTTAAAGAAAAAACCTCACGCAAATTTTCGAAAATGTTAATATACTTTAGAAAAAATCCAATCTCTTCAAGCTCGTCGTGAACAAACATGTGGGAACTTGAGCGCCACGGCATCCATAAAGTATTAATGTATGGAAATTACATTCCCAAGATAAGAATGGATCTTTAAAGAATCATGGCCAAACCGGGTATCTGCAACAACAAGGGTAGTATTTCACACTGAATTTATTGTTTGAATCCTTACCTTATTGAATCTACTACTTATATTACTTTTTTAAATGAAACCAAATGTTTTTAATGAATTTCACTTTTTCATGAAAAAGTTATGAATATTTTAAGATACTTATTTCGATATTCACACATTATCATTAGGGCAATTAAATAAAAAAATAAAAAGTCCCTTGGGCTTGCCAAATTTTCGAATTTTGGTTTGCAGTTGGAAGCGAAGATGTCGCTATTGTCACAACTTTAACATTTCCGTTACTTGAAGACATGTATTGATTATGATTTTATTGTCTTCTTCAGCAGTGAGGACAAACTGCAACACCAGCAGGTGAGTAAAAGAATATCACTTACCTAGAGATCTTGCCTGTTCATTAAAACGACCGGCAAAAAAGCTAGTAAGACCAGCTCTAACAAGTGGATCCACTCTCTAAGGTAGTCTTTAGTCGCAGTACGTCGGCTAAGAATTTGTACTTTAAAGAGGCAGCGACATACACACGCCGCGAGCGACGAAAAATCAAGAAGACCAACGAGAGAACAGTGACTATCACTACCTCAAGAAGAAACACAGAAAAACGCCAGAACTTTTCCATAAACCAAGAAAAGAAGATGCACTAGCCCAGCAAATCGGACTGAGGCCTCATCGGAAGAGATGAGGTGTGAAGGAATGTTCTTCCCAGCATGCACTGCTCCTAGAGGAGTGCATCCTGGAAGGGACGGGTTTGATAGAGGTGTGTGTGTCTTCTGCAGTTCGGACTAAGCTCTTAAGCTGGGTACAGACCAAGTTCTTGAGCTATTCTCGAATAATTTGCGAACTTTTTCGAGCTTGGTGTATACGCCTGTTCGCGAACAGTTCTAGAGCAGCTCGGCAGTTCGTTTGGGGTCGGTACTTTCAAAGGGTTCGTTTGCGAACACGTGGCGAACTCAGTATGTGTGTGGACGTTGACTGTTTGGTATCATAATATACGCGATGTGCGATGTTTTTAAAGATTTTAACATCGAAATATTATTATGAGATCGCTTTCTTCGTCGCATTCCAGCGATGATATTTTTCAAATTTAATTATTTCAATTTTTATGAAAGTGCGGTTCTAGTTCGAACTTTTCAACGAACTAGACCGAACTGAGCACGGAACTGAAACTCTTCTTGTGAGGACGATGTATTTGGAAGCTGCTCGTGTTCAATTCGGAAGCTGTTCTCGAACAGCTCGCGAATTCTTTATTTCGGTCTGTACCCAACTTTAGAGTTCTCGGACGGAGAACATAATTTGTACTGATGATGCGGAAATACGTCAAAATCAGTATGATTGGTGTTAAATATCTTGTAGATATACCAACTCCGTGCGGCTTTTAAGTGTAGTTCAATGTAGTTCAACATCCTTGACGTTAGGTAACGTCACATTTTTCATAACCTTCATATATCAATTATGAAAAGTAGTTATGTAAAAACTTTACGTAACTGTTTAAGTTTCAACATAAAGATACTACATGAGTTTCAAAGAATAATTTATTAATTAGGTAGGTACTGTAAAAACTGAGAATTATTACATTATTTATTTAAACTGACAATACTATCATTGTAATTGAAGATTTTATTAAATATTATGAAAGCGCGGAATTAGATAAAACGTTGTACGTAAACACGTTATGAAGAGAGCGACATTGTTCAACTCGCGTAATTTGCAGAACTCGCTAGCGCTCGTTTTGGCAAATATTACGTTTGTTGAACAATATCGCTCTTTTCACAACTAGTTACCTAAATAACTATCTCAAAACTCTATGAAGCGATAGAATAATTTATTTCTATTCGTATATAAAGTCAATCAAATAGTGGAATTAATTATTAGAACAGTAAGTTTTATTTATACGAGTGATAGTAGTTAAGTGAAGTCAAACATAAAGTTATATTCGTCTTTTTTTTATTTCAATACGAAGCAAACAAGCTTCGTACCATTTTGTAAATCACTGTGACTGTTGAAAACATTCTATTGCCTCTCAAAATTGAATTACAAAAGTTTTCGTTGAATTTCAGGCGGCGCTAACAAATATTGGCATAAAGTTCAAAGAAATCCACCCAAATCCTAATTTCAACGAGAATTCCTCAACACTAACTTACAGCTTTAGCCGTAAAGTTTGATATAAGTTCTGGATACCTATATGATGTACAGTGTATTTTAATTTGTATGAATATACGTAAATCTAGATAGAAATTTTTAGCCATGTTTGGAGTAACTAATAATTGTGTATTCACTATTAAGACAATATTGTTGAAAGTGATACAACTGTTGAATGGTCAACCATTTATGTGGATTGTGGATAGTTCGAATAAATGAAGGTATCGGTATAGGCTGCTGCTAGGTGGGTAGGGGATAGAATGGAAGGAAAAAGTGTCTTATTTTGAAGGTCTAGACTAGTAAAAAACTGTAAAGAATTCCTTAACATGCTGGCAAGAGAAAACATAGTGTTGATTGTAATGAAATGGCAGAGCAGTTATCTGAAGAAGGTTCTAAAGGAGACTTTTTAGGTACGGAGCTGTTTTGTGGAACCACATAAGATGGTTGATTCTCACCAATGCTTCCTAACTATGCTTTGTAATACAAGGTAAAGCGATTGAGATGTACAAAACTTACCTGTGAACGACTTTGGGAAAATCAACATCCACAAAGTGTATATGAGAAGCCGCGTGGATTCCATATCTTCAATATTCTCAAATGGATTGGACACTACACATATCAAGTAGGGGCTATGAAAATGTACATGTTACTACACAACAATAAAAACTAGGGACGTAACTAAATACTTCTCCATGGAAAGGGGGGATAAAGTCGAGTTTAGTTCCTCTTGGAAGTCTTCCAACTTGTCCTTGGAAAAAAACGAAATTGATGCAAATGCGACAGTTTTGGTATGATGAAGATCATTCTAGACGTTGTATTTAATGTTGAGCAAGACGATGTTTGGGACGGTGCGTGATCTAATCTCGATTCTGAAACAAAAAAAAATTACAAAAATAAAACGTTCAGTACACACGTATATAGGGTGATCGTAGAATACACGCTATTCTATGGCGTACGATAGAACTTTGAAAGGGGGAAGAATTAAATTAAATTAAATTACAATTAAATGAAGGCGATACAAGAAATTATTAAGCACATATATTCGACTGTTTATCTTAATTGAATTGGAGAAAACGCGTTGATTTTGTGCTTTTAAAAGGTCTCAAGTTTAGTAAAAATTATTTGAGGCATTCTGTTTCTGTGTTTCCAAATCTAGTCTATCAAAAAATTATTGTTTAGTGGGTCGCTTGACATGGTGCAATACAACGTGCAAGAAATTGTAGCAATTTAACAAGTCAGTTTATTGTAAATGATGAATTTTGCGTTATGTTGGACATTCAGCAATTCTCTTTCATTGCAACATCGCTACAAACCCAACCAATGGTAGAGAGAAAAAGTAGATATTTACCTCTAAAAATAATTTATACTTTATTGAAACATAATATATGAAGTTTATTATTTAAAATAAAGATAGGTAAAGTGAGGAAAGCTCAGAGAACAGTGAATCACTGTCGATTATCACATCACAAATGACAAAACATCAGTCACCACAATCAGCTGATAGGTATCATTCGATTGGCAATAGTGAGTTGGTTGGTAACTCAAAAGAAACCAGAATTATCCCTAGAATTGCGCCTAACTTGCAATAGAAATGGCACCAAACCGGTAAAATTGCAATTGCATTGAACTGCAGAAACTTCAAGACTTCATCTTCAACTGAACTTTCGATCAAGATATCTTGCGTCTTGCATTGCATTGCACCATGTCAAGCGGACTTTGGAGATTTTGAATTTGTGGGTGATTAAACTGAGATATATTTAGGTGAGCTTTTTCACTGAGTATTTTTTCTTTATAGTTTCATGTCTCTATATTAATGCTGTCATTATTGATCGTTATTTACCTGTTAATTTATTGAATATGAAATATGTGAGCTTTGTTAATAATTGAATAACAATCCGTTCTCACATGACAAATGTATCTGGGGCGGGCAAATGCTTGTTCAATCCCTTTTGTCCATTGTACTACTCAGATTCGACCATAGATCAAGCTCTAGTAGCTGGAGCAAGCCGGTCGCGACTCAGCTCTTGATGTTCATTGCACCACTCAGTACTAGTACTTTACGCTTGAGGATAGTCCTAGTGATATTCGTGGTGGCGCGTTTAGGCTATGGTCCGAAAGTAACTAACCATAACCACGGTTAACCGCTTCGGTTGACAGATAAAACTCAAAAATCTAGTTGTATTAGGGACACAAAACCGGTAAAAGTACGAAACGGAAATATAACCTTCAATACATTCCCCAAAACGACAACGAGACACACTTCTTCTTCTTTTTTGTTTCTATGGGCTTAACTTTATCGAGTTATCTACCCAGTACTATTTATTACTTCTAAATAACTAGTGGTGTCTCCGAGACACCACTTCTTCCTGTATCTAAAATAAAATTATATAGTTTTGTTACAGTTTTTGAAAAATTTACACAAAAGCGAAGGACTACGCACTGAAGGTTCTCTAAGCATGTTCTCTACACTGGAAAAAATACTTTTTGGAATATTTGAGTTGTTTTTAAACATGGACAATTAGACTGGTTCCGTGTTTTACTTTTGTTCGTATTATGATTCGTTTATATGTTTTATTTTTCTCTTCGATGGTGGAATAATCAGCTAACAAAAATAATAAACAATAATAATGCATGTCGCGTGACAGCGATGACAGTCGAAACCAGAAGTAGTACTAGAAGAAGTACTAGTTTGACAGTTCATTAATCATATTTCAGGAAACCGTGTTCCAGAAATAACCAGATTTTCAGCAACCACTATTTTTTGGTTACTTTCGGGACGGTAAACTGCGGTAAACCGCAAACCTGTTACTTCCGGACCATAGCCTTAATCCCCCCATGTATGATAAAGTAAATCTCCTAATGAATTCATCCTTTTAAAAATAAAATTATAATTTATGTTTATATTTATCCATATATCCGTGCGAAGCGCGAACGAGTCGCTAGTGTAAATATTTCTATAGAATTTATTATTGACAGTTGAGATTTTGTCTAAACATACTTCCGGATTTTCGGTAGTTACGGAGATTGCTTTATATATAAAAATATTTCGAGCTGCGGTTTGATTAAATTGCCTTACTTTTTATCAATTTACCGTTTTTTTTTCCTTTTTCGGTTAATTTTGTTTGCTTAGGACTAACATATTTGGAAACGCAATTCTTGTTATAACTAACACTAAACAAATAATATATGTAGTTACTATATTTTACTTGTCTTTAATATACTATACTATACATTCTTTTTATTACTGTGATGCCATATATCGATGTCTCTTATTCAAACATTGCACAAAGGTTGATAATATGATAGGCTTTCGTATCCCATATTCAAAATTCGCTGACAATCGATAAGAGGGTCGAAAAAATTGAAAAAAAAGAATTTTCAAAAAAAAACACAACATTCTTTTTATTACTGTGATGCCATATATTGATGTCTCTCATTCAAATTTTGCACAAAGGTTGATAATATAATAGGCTTTCGTATCTCATATTCAAAATTCGCCGACAAACGATACAAGGGTTGAAAAAATTGAAAAATAAGAATTTTCAAAAAAAAATCACAACATTCTTTTTATTACTGTGATGCCTTATATCGATGTCTCTTATTCAAATTTTGCACAAGACTGTCCCTTTCTTTACTTTTAATGATTTTAAAAACTATTTCTTCTTATTCATTTTTTTGTAAAAATGGACTACAGAAAAAATCTTCAAAAAAAGTGCAAGACTTGCAAGAGTCTTGGTGCAAGACCAAGATCAAGACCGAGACTGGATCCTGCAAGACCAAGACCAAGACCAAGACCGCTTATTTGACTGCAAGACCAAGACCAAGACCTTGTATGCAAGAACAAGACCAAGACCAAGACCAACCGGGTCTTGGTCTTGGTCTTGCATTTGCTCATCACTAAGGGATTGAGCATGGGTGTAACGTTTGGCTAGTTCGGCAATTGTCGAAGTCGTTAGGCCGTAGGAGTCACTGGGTCCAGCCGCTTCCCTGGTTAGAGAATCGGCAATGCGATTACCTTTACTACTGTCGTGCCCTTTAATCCACATCAGGATAATATAACTAGAACTAGAAATGGTAGATATGCAAATATTAGCACGTAGCATGATCACTAAATATAAATGTAATGGCATCACCTGACTTCATTAGATATTAGAACAACACTATCAAGAAAATAGGGACGGGGAGTTTTAACGGACATATTTAAGTTACATCAAAAACAAATCTCTAAACTCCAAGAATGATCTCTAAAACAGATGCAAACTATTCTCTCTTAGATCTTTTAAGCTCCGATAAGAAACTTGAAATCGTTACAGAATCTGACAAATAGACAGAGTGGGTCCAGAAAGCACTTCACGACCTCAATCAACTTTATATCGACAAGGGAGCATCAAATCTTATGGAACATTTTTTTCCAGAAACAGAAGGATTTATGATGGCGATTCAAGACTAAGCAGTTAATACCAACAATTACAAGACATTTGTTATAAGAGATGCAAACATTGTGTCGGACAAGTGCAGAAGGTGTCAACCAACAGCAGAGACGATACACGGATACAGCACATTACGTCGGGATGTTCTGTTCAGCCATATGTATTAATTACCTACGCAGGCACAATCATCCATCACCGATGGGCGGGTGACAAATAACCGGACTGATATTGTAGTTGTGGATAAAAAAGCTAACTCGGTTGTTCTATTGGATGCTGCTGTACCCGATAACAACAATATTTTAGATAAAAACTACAAGAAAATTTCAAAATACACCGATTTTGAACCAACCTTAATGTGATTGTAAATCTCAATTCAGTTGAAAGATTTCATGATATTTCAGAAATCATTATAGAACATGGAGAAAAAGATTGGAATAAAAATGAATGGAAAATTACAAAACTACGAAAATTTGGACAAACAGGGGCGCATTACAGGCGTGTACTAAAAGTTACAAGGAAATAACTATAGGCACAGAATATCACCTTCCTGGTTCTTGGACCACGTCTCTCTATTGGCCTTGTCGTGGGATTCTCACTACGTCCAGGGGCTCTATTCTCGACCTCATGTGAAAAGATTCACATGTGAAATTATTCCACTACTTATTTTCACATGCTTGTTTGAAACGGTATTCTCGGTGATAGTGGAATGTATTTTCCAATGGATATGGTCTTGATACGTATGTCTAATATTAAATAAATATTGACCAATCATGTTTTATCATTTTGGAGTTATTGTGTTGAGATCCCTGGGTTAAATTGAAATTGACATCGACATTAATACTAAAGAATTATGGCGGATCAAGTTTTAGTTTCAAAAAATAGAAGGAAAACTGGACATGTCTCTGATACACAAAAAAACATGCTCATTACTTTTATTGAAAATGACCCACAATTGCGAACTGGGAAATTTACAAATAGTTTCACATATAAAGAGTCACAAGAACGATGGAAGTTTATTCATTTCCAATGGTATTGCCGATTTCCTTGACGGTGGCTCTAAAATGGCTTCAAGATCTGCTAGCAGTTCAAGCACTACCTCTTTTGACAATCTAAATAACTTTATAAACTGATTATCACTTAGGTTTATGAAAGGATCTCCTGCTATGTCTTTCCACCTTGACCAAAAGTCTCTAGGTGGATTATTTTCCAACATCTCCACCTCTTCCAAAACTTCCAAATGATAAAGTAGAATAGCTTCCTCCATTAGAAGTTTTAAAACAAAACAAAACGCCAAAGATTGAAAAACACAAGATGTGCTACTGCTGAGAAAGTCACTTTGGTTTGGATCTTTGTATGAATGTATGAATATTCTTTGGTTATGTTTATTGTGTGTAAAATAATAATGACATAATGACATAATTATATTCACATTGGCATTTACCATGTGAAAATATTCGTAGACTTTTTGTGTGAAAATATTCACGTGGTTCTGTGGAGAATACCGAATTTAATATTTCCATGTGAAAATTATTTTCACCCATGTGAATAAAAGTCGAGAATCGAGCCCCAGGGGGTCTATTCTCAAATAGTGACATTTTTTTCGCATGTTAGATTTTACTTTTTTGTATACATCCTTGATTGACAAAAGTATAATCTCGCATGCGACAAAAAATGTCACTGTTTGGGAATAGACCCCCAGGGCCCGTATTCTTAAGGGACTAGTGAGAATCTAACCAATGAGATTGATGCATTACGGGTTGCCTGAAACAAGAGAGATTCAATCTCTCATGGTTCGGACCGATAGCGGTGAGAAGCTTAGAAACATGCGTATTGGATTTCGTCCGGTGATATTGCAGATCTCACTATTGCCTTTAAAAATATGACAAATTTGAAACTCTCATGTTTTAGGCAACCATGCAATACACCTATCTCATTGGTGAGATTCTCACTAGTCCCTTAAGAATACGGGCCCTGGTAGAAAATTTGTTGACAATCTATTACTCAAAACATAACCTCACAATAATCTTCTTTTTCTTCAACTTTATAATTCCGAAAGCTTTTACAAAGCAATACAAACAGCTATCTAGCTTTTAATTCCATAAAGCTTCGTATTGGCATAGAAAAATGCTTATCAAATACAATAAATACATGGCCGAACCGTTTTCTCACGATAATGAGCAATGTTGCTATAGTTTTTATATTCTTATATTGATAGGTATATGATACTATTTTTATATTTATATTCATATTATAGAATATGCAAATATCTGGTTCAGAATATTATTTGTTTTCAAACTGGGATACAAATTTCAAAAAATCAGGGAAAGATAAATCAATTTAATCCATCACATAATATTATCAATCAATCCAACTAAAAATACTATAAGAAACTTTAATTTCAATTGTATGTATATAATTCTGGCCCCTCTGTTTTCAGGAAGTATTTCATTCACATTTTACAGAAAAGTAAGGTTTGCAGAGATTTCTAATGGTTCACAATGATATTTTCCAGTTTCAAAAACAATAATAATTGTCATAATATATATTGAAGGAAAGATCTCTGCCATCACAGTTGACGATGCTTGTTTTTGTGAACACTTACATAACTGTTGGCATAAATTTCCAATATCAATCTAATATTTATCCAAAAACAAAACTTCATTACATTCTCACGAGAAATGTTTAACTGTGCATGACCATTCAAAGCGTTGAAAGCCATATCTGGACTAAACGACTGCTTCTTTATATATTGCTTTGACAGCCAATGTTGGCAATCAAATCTAATAAAATGCTCTTTTGGTACCAATTTATGGCTATTCAGGCCTACAGGTTGAATTGCTAATAAGCTATCAAATCTACTTTAAGGCCAAACCGCGCGCTCCCTTTAGGCAGCGATTACGTAACGAAGCTTTAGTGGACGGTTTCAATGGCATATTAGCTTCAAGAGTGACACAAAAGTCGATTTTAAATCTACTTCGATGCTTATTGTGTTACTTGGGTATGTAACTGATGAGCGTAATCCCGGATAGGTAGACATTTGCAGCGAAGGCTGAGCTCAAGATAATCATAATTATTATATTATTATTATTACCAACTTTTTTTCCTAAAAAGGAATTTATTTTTCTGCATTTAAGTGAAAGAAACTTCATCCTTTTATAACCAAGAGAAAGAATCATAAAGTTATTTATTTTCCCAATGCGAATTGAATGAATTGAATTTCACAATAGTATGATTTATTCTTGCTTGAACAATACACAGAATAAAGGGCGAAATTAATTTTTCTTCGGATGTATTTTTTTGTTATCGTATTCCTACATTCGCATACGTAGCCTGAAAGAAGAAGTGTGTGTGTGTGTGTGTTTATATAAAAATAATAGAATTTCATTGTCAACTTAACGTTTGGAAATGAAACATGATATTTCTTCGAGAGATAATTTCTCATTTTTTATTTTGGCACATGAGAAGACGACTACGACGTTTCATTTTTATTATACACTCCATTTTCTCATATTTATACTCCTTATTTATTTTATATTCTTACACAATATATTATATAATATTTTATTTATGTACTCCCTCGTTGTCGTGAAGCTAAAATAATAATGGCATTATATTAGATGATAAAATAATATTTTGGTGAATAAATCCTCTTTTTTCCTTTACCAATTATTTTGAAATATATACTTGTGAAAATACCAAGTTTTCAAAGAAACACAATGTCAAGCCACAGCGTAAACATAAATATAAAACAAGCTAATAAAATCGACGAAAAAATTCTTGAATGAATAGACAATACAAAACTGACCAGCTGTCCAAATTGTTGGAGCTGGACGGCCATATTAGATCACTTGATCTGGAATGCTTAATTCTGTCATCTCTGACAGCGCGGATGCTCAACAGTTGAGAGTCAGCAGAATGACAGCATCTCGCCTGAACGTACAGTACAGGCCAATTTTCCACCAGAAGGATCAAGAGATAGTTGTTAGATGTTTAATGTCAACTGTCAGAAATGTTAGTTTCTGTGATCAGTTTTATGTGAAAAATGTGATAAAAAATTGCAGACAAAAGTATTTAGCTCTCATAATACAGGGCGTTTCAAAAATTTGGTACAATAAAAGTTCACGAAATCCTCATACCACGCCACTGGCCTATAAGAATTTGAAATAATTGATACTGTCAACACAGATTATAAAGAGAACAGATACGAATCCCGGTAAAACATCAAACTATTTTCAGCTGCGTGTTCAATGACCTTGGACCTTAAAACTCGGTATGGCCGCGATGCTGCCAAAATATTTTCTGAATTTCTTACCAAACTGCAGTGTTGATTTGGGGACAATAACAATTTCTAGTCCCGGATCTAGTTTTTTCGGAAGTTTCCACTAAATCTTTAAAACCGCGCCATGAATTAAAACAATAATCATAATCGAATATATATTCATGTATTTATTTTATACCTATATGTACATTCTTATGATTTGTTATGAATAGTCATTACTTTTGGGAGATTCAATAATAAACACATTTTTCGATAACACAAATAATTACAAAAAGCAACAAAATTTTAAAGTACAAATAATTCTTAATTTAATTATTATCAAAGGGAATACAATATACACCTATGCAAGGGAGAATATTGATAATAATTTGTAGCACCAAAGTTAATATCAAAAACTTTAAAATTTCTTATATCATAGGCCGGTATATTAAATTATTTACTCTTATCCCTTGGAAATCGAAAGAACTTCATTTTTCTTTCCGAATAAAATTGCGTATTGCGACACATCGACCCGGCGCGCATTCATGTGAAATACAAATTAGACGCGCGCGCGAATTGCGATTCGTCGACCCGGCGCGCATTCATGTGAAATACAAATTAGACAATTTTTCGAGAAGGGGAAGGGAATACATCTCTTCACCTCAAATTGACTGACTTCATGGGATTTCTACTAGAGCAAAAAAAATTTATCATAATTCAACACATACCGCTTCCCGACCAACTGACACAGATCAAAGTGTAACTAAAATATCATTAAATACGGAGCAAGAGAATAAGAAAACAATTGTTAACCTAACTATTATATAAATTTTCATGATTGTAAATGCAAATAATTTTATATTGTGATATATTCATGTAATCTATTACAATGTATTCAGCTAAAAGAAAATTAAGACCATTTGACAACGCCGTTAGGAAGTGTCACTTGATCTTAATTTATGAACCTAGGATATCCAGACATAAGCTCTGACATAAGATTTTAATGTGTAATTTTATAAGCTTAAGTGTCAAACGAAAATATTTATGCTTACGAATATTTCTAAGAATTGGCAAAATTTAAGTATTTTCTTCAGGTTTTTTGTGTGAAACAGACTGACATTTAGTTCCAGATAATAACCTTTGCTGTTTAAAGTGAAAATATTTATTGTGAAATAGCATGAATTAGTGTTGAAAAAGTACAATTTTTTGAACTAAAATCGTGTAATTACTGGATGTTCCAGCGAAATTTTTGTTCTAATCTGCTTTATTTAAGTTAAGCTTTCAAACAAATCCAAAATTAACATAAAATTCCGAGGGTCGCGAAGTTTACTAGAACCTACCTATGTACCTATTTTGATAATAATTTGTAGCACCAAAGTTACTGTCAATTATTATTATTATTACAAGTCATTCGGGGTGCAATGCTCAGGGACACTTAGCTTTCGCCATTGTATCCCTTTCCCCCCGATTCGTACTTAAGCTATGCTTAGGCTGCTTCAGAGAGATGTGCACTAAAGCCAACACTCTTGCAAAATGCAAGTATGTTGTCAATGCTAGTCTCTTTGAATAGCTCTGAGTCCAGGCTCGCTGCTCCCAACCATCTATGTCTATGTATCATTAGGTTGGGGCACTTGCATAGGAAATGACACGGGGTCTCTTCCTCCTCTCCACACCATCTACACAAGTTGCTATGTCCCTGTGTTTTGTGTGTGTAACATCGCAGCTCGCAGTGTCCGGTGAGTATACCCAGAACAACTCTTGCCTTGCGTTTACCAATTTTGATGATTGATTTGGCCCAACTGGAGATGAAATCTCCCGTCAGTTCTTTACACCATCTGTGACCCAGGGATTCCTTCCAGGTTTCCCATCTCTTTCCAATTATTTCCTTCGTTATGGTATTGCATCCTTCCCGGTACGGTATTCCTACCTCCCTTTCTGGATGCTCTCCCGACTTGGCTCCTTGCTTAGCAAGTTTATCGGCTCTTTCATTACCTCTATAACCCGAGTGTCCCGGTATCCAGGTAATAACGACCTTGTTGAATCTGGCTAGCTCATTCAGTGTGTTTTTTGTCTCCCGAACGAGCTTTGACTTTGTGCATGGGTTTTCCAGAGCCATAATGGAGGCCTGGCTGTCCGTACATATGCAAATGCATCTGCTTTGGACTTCTGCCCTTACCAATTGCCTAGAACACGCCTCTATCGCAGCCATTTCTGCTTGAAAGACGGTGTTTTCCGGTCTTAGGCGACAGGCTACATCATCCCTTCGCCTCGGTGCACTGATTCCGAAACCGGTTCCTTCTCCGGTTTTGGAGCCGTCTGTAAACCAGATTTCCCCGTGTTCGGGGCTCTGTTTTTCCTCCCATTCCTCCCTGCTTGGTATTCGCGTTTTATATCGCTGCCCAAACTGGAGAATCCTGGTTATTCTATCCTGAGGTGCGTCGAAAACTGATCCCCTCAAAAAATTTTGAATGGTTCTGTGCCCACTTTCACCTCCTTCCCATTCCTTGCTGCATTTCAGTCTGTATGCTGCTCTGGCTGCTGAGGCCTTAACCTCCAGATCCAGACTATTTATTTCCAGCAACATCCTGATGGCAGCCATGGGCGTACTTCTTTTTAGACCAAAAATCCCTCGTAAAACGACCGCCTGTATGTGATCCAGGCTACGCCTTGAGGTCTTTTTTTCCGTCTCCTTCCACCATACCAACGCTGCGTAGGTCAGTTTAGGTATCAGTATCGCTTTGTAGATCCACAAAGCTTGCCGAGGTTCTAGCCCCCATCCTGTCCCTATAGCTGACCTGCACTGCATAAATATGTTAAGGACTTTCCTTCCCTGCAACCGCAGGTGTTGTCCCCAGTTAAGTTTCTTGTCTAGGTATACCCCTAGATATTTCACTCCCGAGGCATACGGTATAACCTTCCCATAAAATGAGATTTCCTTTTTGACCCTGCTTTTGTACTTTCTTGTGAAGAGCACTATCTCTGTTTTGTCAGGGTTGACTCCCAGAGACTTGCTCCCACACCACTGCCTGACCTTTCGCAGGGCTCTTTCCATGAGATCAGGTAGTACCTCCTCATACTTGCCCTTGACAAGTATTACAAAGTCATCCGCGTACGCTACGGCGTGTATTCGTTCCGCCTCCAGTACGCGTAGTAACTCGTCGGATACCATGATCCACAAGAGCGGTGACAAGACCCCCCCCTTGTGGACAACCTTCGCTAACTCTGCCCTTGACAGTTTTACCATTCCATTCGCTGAGGACGCATCTGTCGCTCAGTGATCCCGTCACCCATCTTGCGATGGTTATCGGTATTCCCTGTTTCGACATTGCGTTCTCGATGGAATTTCTCGTGGTGCTATTAAAAGCTCCCTCTATGTCGACAAAGGATCCAATAACAGTTTCCTTTGCCTCAAACGCTTTCTCAATGTAGTTCACCACTGAGTGTAGCGCAGTCTCTGTGGACTTACCCACGGTATATGCATGCTGTCTCCGATGGAGTGGTCGATTAATCAGTATGTTCTGCCTGATATAAGTATCAACCAATCTCTCCAGAGTTTTCAGGAGAAAAGATGTCAGGCTAATAGGCCTGAAGTCTTTCACCGTGAAGTAGCTTTTCTTTCCTGGTTTCGGAATAAATGAAACCCGAGTTTGCTTCCATATATTTGGTACAAATCCTATGGCCACGCATCCCCTCATGATACCCGTTAAAAATCCCAGTATGCTTTTACAGCCTTCCTGAAGCATTTTTGGGAAAATACCATCAGGTCCCGGTGTTTTATACGGTTACTGTCAATAACTTTTAAATTTCTTATATCATAGGCCGGGATATTAAATTACATACTCTCATCCTTTGGAAATCGAAAGAACTTTATTTTTCTTTCCGAATAAAGTTTATTTGGACGTTCTCTGTATGAACAATACACTCCGCCGTGATGTTTATTCATTTTATAAGAATAATAATCTATACCACTATATTTTTATAGGGTTCTGGTATACTTCGCGACCCTCGGAATTTTATGTTGATTTTAGATTTGTTTGAAAGCTTACCTTAAATAAAGCAGATTAAAACAAAAATTTCGCTGGATCATCCAGTAATTACTTCAAAAATCACGATTTTAGTTCAAAAAATTGTACTTTTTCAACACCAATTCATGCTATTTCACGATAAATATTTTCACTTTTAACAGTAAAGGTTATTATCTTGAACTAAATGTCACTCTGTTTCACACAAAAAACCGGAAGAAAATACTTAAATTTTGCCAATTTTTAGAAATATTCGTAAGCATTAATATTTTCGTTTGACACTTAAGCTTATAAAATTACACACTAAGATCTCATGTCAGAGCTTATGTCTAGATATCATAGGTTGACAAATTAGGATCAGGTGATACTTCCTAACGGCGTTGTCAAATGGTCTTAATTTTCTTTCAGCTGAATACATTGTAATAGATTATATGAATATATCACAATATAAAATTATTTGCATTTATAACCATAAAAATTTATATAATAGTTAGGTTAACAATTTTTTTCTTATTCTCTTGCTCCGTATTTAATGATATTTTATTTACACTTTGATCTGTGTCAGTTGGTGGGGAAGCGGTATGTGTTGAATTATGATCATTTTTTTTTTGCTCTAGTAGAAATCCCATGAAGTCAGTCAATTTGAGGTGAAGAGATGTATTCCCTTCCCCTTCTCGAAAAAGTGTCTAATTTGTATTTCACATGGATGCGCGCCGGGTCGACGTTTCGCAATTCGCGCGCGCGAATTGCGAAACGTCGACACGGCGCGCTCGCTTCGCTCGCGACATCGATCAATCAATCCAGATCTTTGAACTATAAAATTCATTGATAGGCATACTGACTTCCCTTCCCCTTTTTGGAAAACATCATATGGAATAAAAATCATTTTATATTCATGTCTATCTATATACAAACATGTTTATTCCCTTCCCATTCTCGAAAAAGTGTCTAAGAATTATTTGTATTCCACATGAAAGCGCGCCGGGTCGACGTTTCGCAATTCGCGCGCGCGAATTGCGAAACGCGCGCGCTCGCTTCGCTTGCGATATCAATCAATCAATCCAGATCTTTGAATTATGAAATTCATCGATAAGCATACTGACTTCCCTTCCCCTTTTTGGAAAACATCATAATATGGAATAAAAATCATTTTATATTCATGTCTATCTATATACAAACATATTTATTCCCTTCCCCTTCTCGAAATATACCTACTTATCGGGACATTTAACGTTAATTTTCAACTGAAAATCACGAAAATATACATAATTCTTTATTTTTACTGAACGTCATAAAATATACACGTACCAAGTTAGTACCTGTGGAACATACAATATTATGTCCAAAAAAGTACATTTTCAATACATACATTTTAGATCATAAAGATAGTAAGTATATCGGTGTTATATGTGAAAAGATACATCTGAAATCTTGATGTTATTTCCAAGCCGTAACGAGCTACGGAAATGAAAGCTGGCAGCATTGCCCATTCTCCGCTCTTTCTTAAATTTGTGACCATCCACTATCAAGACAGAATTGTCAAAAATTGTCAAATATTTAAAAAAAAAAATGGCGGATTTTTGGTACTTTCAATTGCGATTTTCTCTTTCAAAAGTGGATAATCCAAGAAATTTTTTTTATTAAAACGTTCTACGGCAATAGGGCTTTCTATTAAAAAAAAATCGTTGCAAAATTCCGAGGGTCGCGAACCTTACCGGACCCTTTTTATAGTTAATATTATCACAACGCACAATCGATTAGTCAAATAACACAATTAATATCGCCGATTGAACACCTTCATACAATAAAGCGAAGAAACGTGGCGTTATAAATATTGAGCACAGAATACAAGTTATTTTGAGCATATTTTGATGTTTTGAGCCAAGCCGTCAGACACCCATCCGTCACCGTTATTTTGCATGGTTGCCAAGGATATGGTTTGTGAAAAAAACTATCACACTTGAAAATAATGCTTATAAAATATTTGACCTATGATCGTAAATTGAAGGAAATATTATGCAAATCGACAACCCTGTTGAGAAATTTCGCGAAGCAGCCCGAACGGAGTCGACATACGACGATGGACATTTAAATGGGTATGTCCACCCATCTCTCTCTCTTTTTACTGTTATCTTTCAAGCTTTCGTATCTATTCTCTTTATAATATGTGCTGTCGATGTGTTTTGAAAAGACAATAACCTACAAAAAATTTTAATCACCTAAACTAAGAAGCTGCATTTGGGTATTTTAAATATTTTTTAACGATCTATCATACCTCTAATTTACGGTACTTATTTACGAGACACCCTGTATACACTCACATCTAGTATCTGTAGTTCACATTTGTCGGGAAAACAACAAACAAATTCACTCAAAAAAGTATTCCCAAAAATACCTCTCGATCAAAAAACGCATCAGAAAAAAAAACAAAAAAATTATAAGAAAATATTCAAACACTATATCAGTTCCCAATCTCAGTTCGACGATAAAAAACGCCAAATAGGTAAAAAAAATTCGGTATAAAACGAAAATAGCAGTTTTCTAGAGCCTCCTCTTTGACCCAGTCACTGTTCTCGGAAATAATATGTTTGGGGATCGAATAAATCCGAGGCTTCTACATTGAAAAGGTGTATAGAAAAGGATCGGATCTCACCCTATGTAAATATAGACTTTTCCATACAACTTACACCCCAGCATACAAGTTGAGGCTTACATCACAGATCTGGGGTAGTTCAATTCAAGTAAGATACGTATGTTTCGAGATATTTTAGATCTGCTTGTTATAAAAGAGGGATTTTTTGCTCTTTTATGAGTGAATTTTCAATATTATGTTAAAAGCTTTCATTTAATGTCAATTTTCCAGTTCAAATTAATGTAGAACATACTGAGTGATGAATTAGTAGATCTTTTATCATATTTCAAAGTATGTTATAATGTACAGGGTATTCCATATCTTGGTGTCAGATCAAAGTTATGATTTTTTAAATTAAATATCTGTTACATATGGACATTCTAAACTAAAAATTATTATCATAGGATATCAACAATGAGCCATTTTCTATATTTTTAATCTCTTTTTTTATTATTGATGTAGGGTAATTATTGTAATTTTAAACTGATTTTAGTGAAGCTTAGTGAATTCTCATCATTTTAAGTAGCACCCAAACGTTTTTGTTATCAACATTTCTCTATATTCCTAATTTCCTAGTTTATAAAAAATCTTGCAAACAATTATTTTGTTATTAAATGCACACCATTTGAAAGCTTACAATGTCTACTCTCTGAACCAATATTTTTATTCGGAATACAATGCACTCATTTTCCAGGGACCGGGAAAATTTGAAAGATTTGTGAGAACTCCGAAAACGACTGAAAAATGCAAATAAATAAATAAACTTTTTATTGAAACGCCACAAAGATAGTGAAAAAAAATTTCTAGGAACATTCAGGACCTCCCCAGACCCCATTTGAAAAAACAAGGGATAATAAACCATTTAAAATAAATAAAATGTCAATGATTTAATGGAAGAGGCCAAAATATTGGGGAAAAATAACATTGGCCACTTTTTGCAATGTCCTCGACGGGCGAGAACGGGGTTTAAGGTACAAATATTGATACCTACGGATATTCCCATTACAATGAACTTTAAATCATCGAAAAATATTAATTTTTGACCGAGTTATGGAAGAATTTGTCCGCCGGTTAACAAGTTAATTTTATAGACGGTAGCATTTATATAGAGGTAGTGCAGCTGCGTAAGCGAGGGGACGTTTGGATGCGATTATCTCGAAAACTATTGCATTGTGGAAAAAAAATGATAAAGCCATTTTTGTAGATAATTTAACGACCTTCACTTTTTACCGGAACAAAAATTTTCCAAATTGCATATTTCGGGAGATAATGGCGGGAAACCGTTTTTTGGGGGGCGTTAGGGGCCATTTTGGGCCCATAGCTAAGGGGCAATCTTGGATAACTTTTTGTCCCTTTGAAGTACCTGTCAAGACCTACAAATCAAGCCAAAAAAAATTATTGGACAAATATATTGATAGGTTTGCCTATTTTCAGGTCTTCACTTACTGGACTAATCCGTCTTTTAACGTTTATAAAATGATTGGATTCAAAATTCAAAAGTCTATCAGTTTAAAGTATTATCACAGTTTCCTGTAATATTATCGTATATAATAAAGCGCTTTACCATTAGATATCGCAGAATAATAATTATTCTAACGCTTTAGAAGTTTAGAAAAATATTTTTCAAAAACAGTGACCGTTCAACTATGAAGCAACAACTACTTCCCGGGCTATA